>JANIJG010019016.1:0-16846 GCA_024611175.1 Megaceryle torquata
AAAAAAAAGAGAGAAAAGAAAAAAAAAGAGAGAAAAGAAAAAAAAAAGAGAGAAAAGAAAAAAAAAAAGAGAGAAAAGAAAAAAAAAAGAGAGAAAAGAAAAAAAAAAGAGAGAAAAGAAAAAAAAAAGAAAAAAATCAGACAAGATTTAGCCAAGGCCTTTCAGCTTGTATGCCATTCTGTTACCTGTAATAAATATTGAGCAAAGGAAGTCAGTGGAAACAGAACAGGGTAAAGTTGTAGCTTAATGGCACACTGAAAACACTGGCTGACAGGGTAGAGTCTGAGACAGGATGAGCAGTCTCAAAGGACAACAGATGGATTTTCAAGTCAGAAACAGACCTCAGTGTTGCCTCAAACACTGGAAAGAGAAGAGTAATGCCACATTTAATGAAAAGCTAATTGGAGAATCATGTAGATAATGGTAAATATTTTGTTGATTTGATAGGACAGAATGTCACAGACCTTTTAGCCTAATATCATGATATTAAGTTGCAACTGTTCACAGGCACAATTAGAGAAACCACTCAAAGCTGTACTATAAAGTAAATACTCTTAAAAAGGACAAGGCACAGCATCTCACTTAAACCACAAAGTATTCATAAATGCCTCCCTTGTACAATGATGGGAATATAATTATACCCTTTGCTATGCTTTTCTAGAGAGTTTATTTGTCTTTTTAGTTTATGACAAAGGTCTTCTGAGTTTCAGATAAAGTATAAGGCCTCAAAATAAAAAACTCTATCTTCCATTTAACTCTAAGACCTCACCCCTAGAAGGGAAATGAGGAAGAATTTCTGACTACTGAAGACCATGCTCAATGTCTTGCTAGCCTCCTGAGGAAATATTTTAAAACACAAATCTCAGAAAACATTATCAAATTGTATAAAGGTAGTTCTCTAGGAAGGTCTTAAGAGCTTTGAAACACAAGACCACTTTCCTGTAATTCTCTCTTCCTCACTTTAAAGCTTTTAACAGACTGGTTGCCATCACTACTTTGTTTCTCGGTTGCCCTGCAACAGTATCTCCTTTTTTATCTCCCCTTTCCTACATCTTTATTCTTCATTTAAAGTCAGCTGGGGGCAGCCTACTTGCTCCACAAGGTCAGGTACTAAATTAAAAGTGGCTTTTGCTAGCTGCACATCTGAAAGAATACACATAGTTTCACTTCCAAGGGCACCCAAAGCCACTGTGCCAGTTAAAGAGAAAACACACAAGTTCGGAAAGAAAGAGAAAGCAAACAGCTATGAAAAACAACCTCTCCGGTACAATAATAATCTTTAAATTTCTTCTATAGCATAAGCAGTGGAAAAACGTGGGGAAAATTACTAAAATTACAAGGAAGGACACATGTACCACACTCTAGCTTTCAGGCTAAATAGGAGCATTGCAACCTCCAGCTGCAGCAGTTAATAGGTAAACAAATATAAATCCTAGAACATTCTAGAGTATTCTAGAGCAACACATCTCAGCCCTTCCCAAATCCCAAATTACCATGTCAGTATGGATAGGTAGGTAAGGCCAGTGACATTCAAAATAACAATGTCAAAAACTTCCAGCGAGTTTTGAAATGCCATGGACAAGCACACACTTTAAAGCTACAGTCGTGGTTGGTGGGGCTTCTCTTCAGCAGAGATACTCCACAATATCTGCAAGGCTGTTGCTCACGAGGACTCACGCTGTCCTCACCAACCGCTACTTCAGATAATCAAATGGGGCAGAGGAGGACCTGCTTCCTCTGACAGCAGAAGAGTAATGAAGAAGTTAATTCCTGCATTGGCAAAATGCAATAAAAATCAACCATTCTGCCAAATTATTTGGAATTGTAGAATCACAATTGTTTCAGCAACTGTGTCATTTAATCCCACACAGCTCCATCTGATGCTTTATTCTAACATTTTCTGAAGAGGATTGCCAACAGTGATTGATCCAAGATGTTAAAGTGCTCCAATTTTATGTGATTGTGATCTGTAATCGGAAAGAAATGAGCAGTTAAAACTGAGAATTACTGTGGAGTTACTAAAAACCTTCATAATAGCAGTGAGTGGGTTCCAAAAATTGCCCTCAAGGAATTTAATTCTTTGTTTAGCTGCTTGATTTCTTTTACTTATATCTTCAGGTTTGGTGTCTCTAAGCTGTGCCAACACCCATCAGATCTAGAAACTTATTTTAAAATATGTTACCCAAGCCCTTGATGCACTTAGCTGAGGCTTAATGCAAAAATACCCAATACTCAGATTCATGCTAAAAACTGGCAGTGCATCAATGGCAGTGTTTATATCAAAAGTCAACCCATGCAACTGTTGAAATCCACCAGGATTTCATAAAATCCAACAGGATCCAGAATCACCATCACAGATCAAATCTGAGGCAAGGGCCAAGAAAATATTTTTGTTCAGTTAAGAAACAAACAACAAAACAAAACCAAAAACCTCAAGACCTCGATGACATTTATGAAATAAGGATGCTGTTCATGATCATGTCCTCAATAGTCCAGATCTGTCAGCCAAAGACTCACATTTGCTCAAGCTACTGATAATGCATTCAAAAAAAAAAAAAAAAAAAAAAAGCAAGTCTGCTTATCCTGGGAGCAACCAGCTACTTTTTCCTGCAATGTGCCATGCACTTCTTAACTGACAAAGTTTCAAGAGATAATCACAACCCACATTTACAAAGGGAAGGAATGGGGGGCAGAGAGGGAGAAAAATAAATCAGCCAATCTCTCTTACTCTTTCTCCAGGACCACCTTTTACCTTAGAAAATGACACCTACTCATAGACACAGAACTAAGCCCATACTCAGCCACCCTAGATTTTTTCCCATAGCTGCAAATTCCACAGCAACAGCTTCATTTTGAAGTCCTTTGTCCTCTTGTAAATAGACCTGAAAAACTTTGCTAAATAGGTGTGGGTTGCTACTGATAGAAACATGATGATCCTACAGAAAGCTGGAAAGGTTGTTAATGCCTTGATACAGGCACTTGATGTTTTGTGAGAGTTTGTTCTATCATTCAAGATAGAGATGAGCACTCAGGAAATGAGTCAATCAAAGCCAATATAATTTTATTTTCCTCCTGATTTTAATTTGAAACCCTGCATAATCATTTATTATAAAGATGAAACCTAAATCAATAATCCCTGGCAGACACACACAAAAAACATCTCAGTGCCAAGTATTTCCAGCTGTACAATAGTTTTGACAAGAGTTTATCCATTCTGAGTGCTTGCCACACCACAAACAGCCTTAATCAGATCACTTAATCCACAGAAAGCCTCTAAAAAAGTTGCCTTGATGCATTTTTGTTTCCTCTTTCCTTCCATCATTTCTTCTGTCTTTTTTTATGAAAACCCAGAGTCATTGCTGCTTTTATAGCATGTCAGAGATTTGGTACTAAGCTGCTGTTGTCACATAGCTACCTTGGTTTTCAGCCACAGTAAATGTACAAGTGGCAGCACATTAAAACTAAAAATGTAATACTAAAAATGTATAGCTCTAAGAAATTATAGTTTAAGTTTCTATTCATCAACATAATTGGATGTTAATAATATGGTGTACAGTGCTGGCATTCATATCAGGTACACATGCTATACATTTATTAAGTATAATTCATTCTCCTGAGGTTCTAATGAGTGCTGCTTAATTCCAGCTTTAATCAAATGTCAGAGGAGCCAGAAACCCAAGCAGAGACTGTTTTTCACAGGTGGCATTTTGTGAATAAGTGAAACAGAGCTTTTTTAGTGTTAAGTGTGATTATATTTGGCTTTATCTCTGCCTACATACATTCTCTTCCTTATTTGCAGCTCGTAACTGAAGATGAATGGAATTGAACGTTATGTTCTGATTGCTTTCTCCAGTAACTATTCTTCATTGTATGATTACCTTTTATGGATATATAGTATATACTTTAAGACAGGTGGGGGAAAGATATAATTTGGAAATTTTCAAACATTTTTTTTAATATATTTTTAGCCTACATACTATGTGAGCTTTTTTAGCTGCATACGAACAAGCTGATGCACACTTTTGAGCTATTATGCTAAATGCTATGATCGTGTTAAGTAGTCTCATCAGAAAGTTCTGCCATTGGCACAAGATTTTAAAAGTTACAAGAAACCGGTAACAGCTCATAATATTTGCTAACGTCTAACTGTCATCCACCATCACTATCAGTTACAATCTGAAGGCAAACTGATACAGAGAGACATCCTTAAAAAGAAAGTTAATTCAGCGATCACAGAATCACTACATCCTAACCCCTAGAGAGGACTGTTCCAATCCCTCTTTTCTCTGGCACATTCTACAAAGAAAATGAAACTGGATATGGTAAGACACAGTAATGAGCATCAAAGACGACCCAAAATGCAGCAATGTTTTCATTGTCTGCTTTGGAGAACAAGTTTTGCATCCTTATGGTAGTAAACCTAAGATGCTTTGATGACATTCTGATTATCTTCACAAGAAACCTTGCTTCTAGGCCTGATTTCTCCAATAAATGTGGAAACTCATCTTCTGATTGAATAATTTTAGAACACTCCCTCAATACCATCAATTTCTCATGTAGCATGGTAAGTCATCAAAATGGTTCCTTAGAAGCAACAATATACACTAAAATAATAAACTCTCCAAAGGCAAGCGTATCTCTTGCTGTAAAAAACAGTAACCACCTGAAACATCCCCAAAAGGGCTTTTTTTACATAATTACACTCTCAGACTTAATTTTGCTCTAATCAGGACATACCCCTCTACAACCAAAATGTTGTTTACACAGCAGGGCACTCAAGTCAAATTTTGAAAGAACTACATAAACACTGTGCAAGAACTTCAGTAAAAGCCTCTGGTCCCACCCCTGTGTATGTTCCACGTGTTCAGAACTAGTGCCTATAAGGAAAAATCACCAACTAATTGCAACATATGCTTTCTTGAAATAAATCCTCTTAGAAGCAACTTGTCCAGATGCCTCCTTATCTGTACTACATAAGGAGATGGAGTCTACCCTGAAAGGAAAACTCCAAATACCTGAAATGAAGCTAGAGCAAGCCTGAGCAAGTGTAAAACTTATCATACCTTTGTTACTGTCACAGTAAAATCTCCCTACAACAGAATCACCAGCATCTTACCACTGCATTTCTGTGAACGTAACACTTCAACCACTGTGCCAGGTGCCCAGACGCAGAATAATATGAGCACTTGTTTCAAAACAGAATAAAATAATACAGGCAAAAAAAATCTACTTGCAAGTGAGGGAACACAAAACAATCCTTTTTCTGATCATATAATCATAGAATAACTTCAGCTGTAAGAGACCTCCAAGATCAAAGTCCAACCTTATTCCTAGCCCTATCAATACCATTAAACCATGTCCCTAAGAATAACATCTACCTGGCTCTTAAACACCTCCAAAGATGGTGACTCCACCACCTCCCTGGGCAGGCTATTCCAATGCCTGACAACCCTTTCAGTAAAGAAATCCTTCCTAATATCTAGCTTGAACCTTCCCTAGTTCAACTTCAGGCCATTTCCTCTTGTTCTATTGCTTATCACTAGGGAGAACAGACCAACTCCCCACTCACTACAGCTTCCCTTCAGGCGAAACTCCCCTTCCCTTCAAGGCTAAACAGCCCCAGGCCCTTCAGCCTTTCCTCATAAGAGACACAATCCAAACCCTTTACTAACTTGGTAGCCTGCCTCTGTACAGTCTCCAGCATCTCAATGTCCTTCCTGGAGAGAGGGGCCCAAAACTGGACAGAGTATTCAAGGTATGGCCTCACCAAAGCCAAGTACAGAGGAATGATCACCTCCCTACTCCTGCTGACTACACTATTCTGATACAGGCCAGGATGTTGTTAACCTTCTTGGCCACCTGGGCACACTACTGGCTCATGTTCAGCCTGATGTCATTCAGCACCCCGAAGTCCTCTGCCTGGCAGCTCTCCAGCCACTCCTCCCCAAGCTTGTAGCACTGCTGGGAGTTGTTGTGGCTGAAGTGCAGGACCTTACTGAATATAGCTGGCCTTATTAAAACTCATAGAATTGTCCTTGGCCCAGCGATCCAGCTTATCTTTCATTCCTGAATGATAAATCATAACTACTGGGCATTTAAAAATCATAGCTCTGTCCTTCCAATATAGATAACCACTTTATCTCCTTTCCCAACAACTTTTTACTCTACAGGTATAAGATACTAGTCTCTTTCAATGAGTCTCACTGCCTACCTAGTTGAAGTCATAAAGATTGATCCCAACATGCATTTGGTTTTGAAGTTTGATACTACCTTTTCTGATTTGACAAGTGGCTTGTACACCTGGTAGCTTTTATGTTATTTCCAGAATAGTTTACATTTGTCATATATTTAAAAGAGATAAACTCTATCTTCACAGCTCATCTATGTCACTGTCCTTAGATCATTGTAAGTACAACAGATCTTCCACTGGAAAACTAGACACAGCACATTCAGCTTGGAAGATAGCTTTCTGCTATGGTAATAAACATGTAGATAGAATGAATTTTCTTATCTTTAGCAGAAAGTACTGAAATGTACTATCAAGATTTCTGAAATAAGCAGAAGGATTTATCAGAGATGTAGTACACTGCTATGCAAACACTACTTATTTTTCAGTCTCTGTTATTCATTTTTAAAATGTTGGAATTCTATCCTACTTTATTAAAATCAGACCATTACATAAACACATACTGTTGCATATACAATTTCTGTATGTTAGCATTTGTAAGCCATGTCATCATGTTCACAGGGATGCAGAACTACAAGATCTGCACTTACGCATATAATTTGTCTTGGGGAGAACTGATACAAAAGCTGATGAAAAACTATACCCCTTTTGTAATTGTATGAGTTGCATATACACACTGTGCAATACTAACATGATTTTAACAGAGCTAAGGAGCAAGTATGAAAAGTGGCATCTTGTTAACTATATGGGGCATCTTTATAACTAAGTGCCACAGTTATTAAAAGCCTAAACCATCCATTAAATTGAATGCACTTCCTGTACAAAAAGCAAGACAGGATCTGATAATCTTGGAGAATGTGTGCTTTTTCACCAAGATGTATTTGACAGCTATTGTACAGTAGTTAACCATCACACTATTCAAGGAGTGAAGTGATTCTTCAACTGGTTGTGGAACAACTAATAGCAGTGTGGCACCAGTCATCTGGGGCATCTTTTCCTTCAAGAGTCTACTCATTTTATGTACTCCAAATGCCTTTAAATTAACTCTGAAAACTGTACAGCCTGCAACATCTCCTCAATTGCTTTCATACACACATTAGAATTTTTTTTTTTTTTTTTTTTTCTGGCAATATTACAGTTTGGAAATCTGGAAAATTCTGCTGACTCTCTACATTCCACATTAGGTTTTAGATTTGGTTCCAAAAGGAGCACTCAAACTTTTTCTGGATATTTATGTATGTCACTATCTCTTGTAATCAAACATATATTTTATGAGACAGAGAAAAAAAATAGATCAGAAAGTCTTTGAGGCTCTAATCAACACAGGGAGTCAGTTCCGGGACCTGAGGCTGACAGAAGAACAATAATCCATGTAGAAGGTTCTACAGAAACCTGTTGGTTTGGTTTTGTTTGTTTGTTTTTAAATAAAGTTGTTAAAGAACTTTAAATAAACAGACAAAGAATATATATAATGTATAAGAAATTACAGATAGCAGTCAGAAGTAGGCTGTACATCAGTCTGATGGCACTGCAGCTTAGGTAGAAGAAAATTTAATGTTGAGAACGCACCAGGAAACCAGTCATATGCTTTACTAAGTGGGAAAGGATATGCTGGACTGCAGACAACCCAGGCCTGTCATCCCATGAATATTCTTCCCCCACTCAGGAAACCAAGAAAACACCAAACAACCATAGGGAGACATAAAAAGTAGTTTCAGAGTCTCTTATTTGCAAAAACCTGAGGCAATGATACGTAGATACTCCTTGAGAG
Organism: Megaceryle torquata; assembly: GCA_024611175.1. NCBI lineage: Eukaryota > Metazoa > Chordata > Aves > Coraciiformes > Cerylidae > Megaceryle > Megaceryle torquata. The sequence continues at coordinate 7,959 of JANIJG010019016.1, forward strand.
CAAACCCCAGGTGCAGCCTGAAGGACACTCTTGGTCTCAGGATACATGCAGTATTACAGCAGGGTTGGAATAATACAGCCCTCCCAAAGACCTCAGCTATGCTCGGCCACCTTTTCCATACACAGCCTGAGCAGGGGGAACCTAGAGCAACTGCAAAGCCATAAAAAGAAGTCAAGTAAATTGCCTGCTCATTTAAGTCAATTATACTGAACCAAATTCACCCTCCTGGCTCTCAGGTAGGGATCTACCTTTAAGCAAAAATCACAGAGGATGGAAAATCAGCTACTACAAGTGTAAAAGAAGAGCTTGTTATTAGCCAAGGAGAGAGATGGAACTTGGTAAACACAAACATGATGCTCCTCATTCACTATGTCCAAATGAAAAGAGTATTTTAAGGACTGTGCTTGCTCCCAGTGGCCTTTTGTCTGACTGTACTTAGCAAATCAACTAGTAAGTACTGCCATCACTTAATTCTGTTGAGGAAATAAGATGTTTAACTGATTTAAGTTTTGATAAACACCCGATAGAAAGATAGGAGGAAGAAAGCCCTGTTGCAGAAAACTACTTGAGCTCAACAAAACTACATTAAACTTGATAAACTTAAGCAAAAGATGTAAAGTTTCAAACAGAACAGAGTTTTGGAGAGGAAACAGGGTTCCATAAGCTGATCTAACACTTACAGCTAGTTGTACTCAATTTAACAGCATCATTTTTTGTGGCACATCCCTTTGGTCCAATACTGAGTGATTATTAAATTGGTTCACATGCTCCACAGAAGCCACTGAAATCATGGAACTATTTGCAAGTCTAAGATCTTTGTCACATACCTAAAAAATTTACCCACAGTTAGCTATATAAGACTTAACATTCAGCAAATTTACAGTTGGAGTCCCCCTCTCTCAGATTTTTATTGTGTGCCAGCAAAAAGCTCATGGATATATTTCCTGACAGAACCCCATTTTCCCAGTGTACAGGAGACCTACCTAGTACAAAAAGTGGCAATTTTACCTCTGCTCTCTGACTTGTAGGTCAGCTGAAATGGAAACAGCGCTCATACTCTGGGAAACACAAACCTGGTGTTGTGCAATCTTCATCTTTTCAAGGTGCACCTGTGACTACTGTCACACAAAAAGTCCTGCAAGAAGAGTTCTACATTCAGATCTGCTATCAAGAAGTAGCTTAAACTGCCACTGACATACGTTTGTTTGTTTGGGTTTTTTTAAGAATTTAGGGTTCCAGTGTTTTAGGAAACTTATATCCCAGAGGGCCATTAGCTGCAATCAGTTACAAGTATACTAGGTGCTACTAAACATTCATTCTTTACAGGCTTAAAGGCAAGAATGCTGTCAGCCCTCTTCTGTGGGAGTTCATCTTCTATAGAGAAAATAGCATTTCTATTTTGAATCCCTGTTCCTCTATAAGAATTCCACCCTTCTCTCTTTTCTTACTGTCATGTACTTGTCCTGTCCTCAGCTTGATCCTTAGTTCTTGGTTTAAGACAAGATAAATCACTTTGTCAGCTCATAACACTGTCCTTGTTAGAATTTTTGTAAAGGCAAGCTACTCTGGTAAACAAATCATCAAATTACAACTTAATTTTCTGTTGCTTCGCTTAACAGTTGTCTTCTCAGAAGCAGCATCTTTGAGACATGATATGCCACAAGCCCAGAAAACATTTTTCTAAATTAATCAGAAGAGTGCTAATTTAATTAAACCAGTACTGTCTGAATCTCATAGCATTCAGGTTACTGATTCAGGATCTCGGATTCTATCCAAACACCCTTTTTAAACAAAGAATTTATGTTGGAAGCAAAGTGGGTAAGCCTGCTTTCCTATTGTAATGCTAAAATCTTTCACATAGAACTGAAATGTCTACTTCATAGATTGCCTTTTTTTTTTTTTTAAGGACTTTATTAAAATGACAGCTGAACTATACATAAAATGGATATGTAACAACAGATATTTCATACCAAAAAAAAAAGAAAAATATCTCTGGTAATAGCTGTAATTCCAATAGTCAGCAGTCAAGTTAGCAAAAGAGAACAAGGGAAGCACATCACAGAGTGGCCGGTCCATTACTTCATCCCAGTGTTCAGTCCTCTTGTTGTTGTGGTTCTGGAAACATGACAACTAAGGACATTAATACGACATTTTGGGTACCTTATTCCATAACTCAGGACGGAAATCAGACACAATATACACAACTACAAAAATCATTTGAGGGTTGTTAGATGACCCAAGAGTACCTATGTGTCTAAGCTCTTTGCAACATCCATGAAAGAGTTATATATGCAGGCATACTATCACACAGTTGACTTAAAAAAAGTGAACAAAATATTTAGCTCAGTGTTAAAATAATCACAGTTCAGAAGAGTCTCAGTTCAAACCGAATTACTTGAAGTCTTCTCAAATTACCCTGGAATTACTCCCATTCTAAGATCCTATCATGTCCTTAAGACACTCATTCTCCCACCTAATACACATGGTATCTAAGCCTGGAAATCAGTTTTGTCAATGTCCATGGCGATTTATAATAAAAACACCATAATATTTCAAAATCCGAAAGCACTATTACATGTACACTATCTGATAAACTGAAAATAGAGACCTTCATTCTGAAGTGCAAACATTTTGACATCTTTCAAAAGTGCTAAAGAGTGATGCTAACAAAAATAAATTAATCTCCCTTATGATATGGAATGTAGGAATTTATCCTCCACTGAAAACTTTCCTGTCAAGTTCTTAAGAGATTAGATGTTACTGTGAATAAAGGATCAAGAATTAAAAATAAAATTGGTAAAATAACCAAGGGATCTAAACAGTGGGGTTTTTGTTTGGCGTCTCTTTTTTTTTATTATTTATTTGGGGGGGGGGCATACTAGCATTTATAGAATTTATCTAGCTACAACATGTTTGTATCAGATCAAACAAAAGTCCTACTAAGAGAGATCTCAAGTTATTTTATCAAAATTAAATCTAACTTCCAAGCTGGAATTCTGGAATATGTTTAAGACCAATGCAAAAGAATCGGTTCATTCTGTTTAAGTGCAAACTTTTTAATTCAAGATTTCAGTTTCATTTTAGAACACTTCAGTGGCCCATATGAAACACATGAGTAAGTTCACTCATCCCCTATGGAACAGGAGACAGTCCATCATACACAACATTGTTACCCTTGTGGCAAGTCTTAGCAGAAAACAGAGACTGAAACAACACCCTTACTCTCAGAGCTAGTCTATCTAAAAAAAAAAAAAATAAAAAAAGCAGCAGAAAGAAAAATGAAGGAAGTTTAGGCTTACTGCATGCACAACATCCTATCCCACTGGAACATGTTGTTTTCTTTAGCAATTGTCCAAGGACCCTTCACCATCACCATCACTGTCCCAGAAAGACAACACCAGTGAAATATCATCTGGGGAAGAAGCAAGCTGCACAGCAGATTTATTTTAGCCTGGTCTTTATCAGAATTAAAACATGAAAGTCTGCTCCAAAATACTGCAGCTACCAGGATAAAGTCTCTGATTGACCCACATTAATGAAAAGTCAGTGACTTAGGGCTGTATAAAACACCCACTAAGAATCAGTGCCCACTGACTATAGCAAAATCAGAAGTAAGAGGTTCCACAGGAAGCACTCTCACAAAAGCTGAGGGAAGAAGTGGCACAAGTGCCTGGACTGGCCCAGCTTATAAGTACCTGAGGTTCTCAGATGAAGATGTTTCAGATATACAGCCAAGAGAGTTATTCCCAGGAGACTGTTCAAAACTTCAGAACAGTTGACTTACCTTCCAAAGATACCTCTTTCTCTGTCTGCATTAGCAGAGAATAAAGACTAGGGAGACTATGATCCTAAAGTTGCAGCAGTATGAAGTAAGGGTAGCACGATCAGTATTTAGCTAAGAACAGAGAATTTATGCAGTTCAAATCTCTAAGAAAATTAAAGTATAGCAGCAGCCATTGAATTTATTACAACTTAAATGATTCATGGTGTCATGTTAAAATAACAATGAGGAAAGAAATTAATGTTATCAACTGACCATAGCATACAGCGATAAAGAACAATGAATGTACAATTATTAGTAACCAAAAGAAGCAGAGAGACAAATTTAAGAGTGAAGACCAAAATATTATATTCTCTTTCCATTGGAAAAAGAAAAATTTCCATGTTTTCCCAGCTCTCAAGGACCAATTAAATGTTCTCTAATGTACAAAAAGTTCTAGGCTGTAAAGAAAGGAAACCAGAGAAAGAACAGGTTATTTTAAGGAATATGCTTAAATTTGTTAATTTTTAATGTTAAGAGTTGTTGGCAATAGGCTTTCTCATATTAATCTATGAATATAAGAAAGGATGTAACTGAATAATTACAGAAAAAGTAAGGAAAGCTAAGGTTTTAGGAGAAGAAACAAGTCTTGGCTTTACTTGAATTCATTAAAATATTCTCAGAGGGGTAATATTGCACTTGATAATCTGCTGATGTAATGTTGTTTAAGTGATTTCCAGAATAAGGCGCTTAAAACTGCATTCATAAAAATTAAAACTACAATTTGACTAAAATTATACAAACTTGATCATTAATTTATACAATAGGAATATATGATATTTACATACCAATTACAGCTTTGAAAGGTCTGCACAAACATTAATTGGGTATCTCTTCACTAGGGAAGTGTATTAATCTATCACAACGGGGAAAAAAAAAAAGATTAAAACAGTTGGAAAAAAAAAAGATATAATGCAGAATTTCTCGCTCCTGAGCGCTCTCAGCCTAGAACCTCATGCTGCCTCATAAAAATTTGTGATTGTATGTACTAGAAACTGAACACTTTTTGTTCAAGTCAAAGGATTCACAGATCAGAAGCACAGCGTGCTGGCTCATGATTTTTGACAGCTTGTCAGTGGTGGTACCAGAAGTCACTGTATCCAGCTGCTTGCCCCATCCCTACCCCAACATGGCCAACGCAGCAGTATCTGCAGTGTATCCACTGCTGCAACAACGTATTTCATAGCTGGGGACCGTTAACTTCAAATACCATCTATTTCAACCAAGATAAGAGCTCAGCAGATGAGGTGACACTAATCATCTGTTCTGCTGCTCCTCCTTGTAACCACATCACAGAGCAGATTCATTTTAGATCACACTGAAATCTTGTGAACTGGAAACAGGAATGCCTTGGCATCAGGCACCTGGCTTGCAGGGGTAGAAATAAAAAAAGCAAAAAAATATTGCTGTATCCATGGTCTAATTTTCAGTTATCTCCAGAACCTTAAAATATGGGGGGGGGGGGGAATGCGTGAAAGAGGAGGAACAAAAATGAATGTGTTTGGGTCCTATAGATTAATGGAAATATCCAGTGTTTGGCAACATCTGGCTTATGATGTATCTGTGAAATAAGCATGTTTTCTCAAAAATTCCAAGAATATTAGCAGCTTCAATTAATTACTCTGGCTTTTATTGCTCACTGTGTAAAGGATGTTTCTAAAAGAAACCTTAAAAACATACTAGAAAAAGCACAGACATTTTACAGTGTGATCTGACACATTAGCAGTGCCTGAAAACGATGGCTGGATTGAATGATGGGAGATGCATTTTCGCCCTACCCAGTCCTTTAGCTGGAGACTCACAGCACTTGTACAACATGGTGCAGAATAAAGGCACAGCAGGAAGAACTTTAACTTTCTCTGTATGACAAGACTACTTAGCTTTTATTAACGAAGGATACATATCAGTCTACTGGAATCAGCTTAGCTTGTATTCAATGAGGTATATGCTTGAGGTAAACAAGAAAACTGATTTTAAGGGGCAAGTCAGTAGTTGCAAATCCTTTTCCTACACAAAACCAAGATGATTTAATTGAACTCTGCCTGCTGCTACACTATTTTCCAGACATATTGAACAGCAGTCTGGGTTTTCCAGACAATTATTTGCCCTCTGTTCCATTATGTACATCTCTCTGTGTTTTCTTGCAGCCATATGGGCTAGTGTAAAAATACCAAATCATCAACAACAGTTTTAGTTATAAATAGCCCTAGGAGAAGGTCATCTAAGTTTTGGGATGAGCAGGTGTTAAAATTATAGGCATCTGGGTAAAAATGGCATTCTGTAACACTCTCTGATAAGACTGGCATACATATTAGCAAACGCTACAGGTCCCTTATCATATTTAATTTAATACAGAATTAACAAAACTATGGAAGATGAAGGAAAGGACAAAGACCTCCATAAACCTATGAACAGCTTCCTCTTGATATACAAATACTACCATTTTCCCCTGATCTTTGATAAAACTAACATTTTATGCTAATATACAAAGTTATTAGCATTCAGCAGTGGAAGCTCTGGAGAGCTATTTCTAACAGTTTAAAAATAGAATTTAAAAAATGTTCCTTTAAACAGCACCAAGGGAAATTGCACAGTCAGGAGAGAAATTGCTTACAGTTATGCACAAACTCATGGTACTTGAGAGGAAATAAAGGCCTTCAGTCACAGAGCATCCATTCGTGTCCTTGGGAACACAGGAAAAGGAGAAAGAGAACCTGAGCTAAGCAGATGCAATGTCTTTTTCAGAGTGGTTTCAAAGGACTTTGTGCAAAACAGTTGCTCTGATACAGTAAAAAAGTAGAGAACAATGTGCAAGGGATGAACTACTAAGTGACAGTCAAAAGGCCATCTCCTTTGCATGCACAGGTAGGTCAGGAAACTCATCAGTTCTGGTCATTCAATGAACAGAAAATTATTTTCTACAAGTATCTTTATCTTCTAGACCATAGCAAGCTTCCAGGTAACTGAGGTGACCATAGACCTCCCCTGAGTATCTTTCCCTTTTCTGGACACTCTTCATTCATCATAATGTGGCATAACAATACAGGTACTCAGGCTCAAAAGTCATATCCAGTGATATATGTGATCTGATAGACCACATTTCTATCATCCCACAAACTTTATAAAGATTGTTTTGGATCCCATGAAAGGTGAGAAGTGGAGGATATAAATCAAATCATGATGTGGTGGGTACTGAAATACATAGGAGCCCTCCTCCCAACTCTTCATTCTCATAATCATGAGTAGTATGGACCAGAATGAGCTATGTATAGTGGCATTTTGAGAAAGAAGAGGATAATTTTCTATACAATACAGCTCAGAAAATAAGATTTTCCCTGTGTTTTTTAAGGGAACAGGACAACTGACACCTTATATGTCCAAAGTGAAGAGACATGAAAAATATTGTCACAGCTACACTCCAACAAGACTCAATGGAGGCAAATCACGGAATCTGGATAGTATGGTATTTCTTTCCAACCCCTCATTTTTTGTCTTGCAGCCTTAGATCACAGTTTAACAGCATGTTACAATAATAATTTTTTTCACATAGCCATTTAAAAGGGTTTACTGTAGTACCACGTGTTTATTGTTCTTCCAAAATTATGTTTTCTCTCTGCTAAGCTGAGGATAATAGCTGCTGAATACTGATTAGGTTTTTCCTTATTTGATTACTGTTAATTAAAGTCAAGCATGTAGTGCATCAGACAGGAGGGCTGCAGATCATCGTGACACTTCAAACAGCCTGTTTAACTTCAGCAGAGCCTGTTCAAAGTTTGGGGTCAGGATAAATCTTCACAAGAGTTGTTTATGCATAGTTGTGTAACATAACACAGCATGGGGCAGTGGACTGTTTGCTTAATTAGTTCAAGAGTCTGTCAGTGGCAGCTCACCTTCAGGTTTACAACTGGAAATTGCAATTAGCGTGAAACAGTTTTCTTTTTTAGTCCAATTTCTCCTACACAAATAGTTCTCACAGATGTCTTACCTAAGAAACCCAGGACTGTAGCCAGTCAACATTCACTCACTCTCTTCAACTGGTGTCTCCATGGGATGTCTAAAGTAACATCAAAGGGTTAGGCTAATCCCAACTGATCTCGGAAAAACTCCAGGGTTTCCTGAGGCTTTAAGGCTGTGATTAAAGAATACACCTGTCTGCCCCACTAATGAGGTCAGACTATCTTTGCCAACACCAGATTGCTTTTTGTCCTGTGTGACACACCTCCTGGAGGAACTGTCAGGAAAAGGGGCAAATATGAAGCAGTCAAACAGCCATTCAGCATCAAGTAATAGTCTCTACAAAGCCACAACTACTGCAGAACTCCACCCTACCAAATTCCGTAAACTGCAAATTACAATATGGTGTTGAATTACTTCACACACAATGATAGAATTTGTTGGTTTTGATGAGGTTGGCTGAAGGTAATGCAACCTATACAGAAGGTATCTTTGAAACAAGGAAAAACTAAAATTTACTTGAACTCCAAAATTAAAAGTAAATATTATCCTCTACCTAAATAACTCAGAAATATAGACATTTAACAGTTAAGCTGTAACTACACAGAAGGTCAATCATAAAGTTTGTATTTCAGTTTAAAATTGACATCTTTTTCTATGTTTGCAATACTAGACAGTATTTTTTCTTAAGAGTCTTATCTTCTGAGCTTACCAGGTTATAAGTGTTAAACAGATAATCCACTACCCCTCACATCAGCCAGCTACGGATAATAAAAGGCAGTAGAATTGGGCTGGAAAGTGAAATAAATGGTTCCAGTCAAGAAAATAGTTTCTCACATACACTGACTGCATTAGTGGCCTCCTCTTCTGCCTCATGTCAGACTCACTATCTGTTCAGGCCCATCTGCTTGTGCTAATTTAAGGGTCAAGCAATTAAGACATGAGAGTCTTCCACATATCTGGGTCACAGTTATTCAGGGGAATGACTGGTATTCATTAGTCACGTATAAAATTAACTGCATTATATGCTAGACAGAGACAGGCCCATCAATAGAATTGAAAAGAACACCCCGCCCCCCCCCCCCCCCCCCACCACACCCCACACAACATACAC
>JANIJG010019017.1:0-17544 GCA_024611175.1 Megaceryle torquata
CAATTTCTCCTGCTCTCCACTCTCAATCTCCCTCTGCCAGTTTCCAACCATCCCCTCTTGGCCTGGCCCAACAGGCCTTGCTCCAAAGTCCCCCCCCATCTTTCTTATAAGCCCCAACAGAGCCGAGGGCCCAGCCCTGATGGTCAGCAGCATTAACAGCTCCTCTGGGATGGCCAAGTCATTCCAGTGGGTCATCCTCATGATGGAAATCAGAACAAAATAAAAACTTTTGTGGATTAATTTCTAAAGAAACAAAGCCCAACGAGAAAAATGTCTCAAAACCCCAAGATATCTGGGTGCTTAGCCTTCAGTTCTAGATGTTGAGCCAGAACTGATTTAGAGCAAGGCCCTTTTTTTGGTTGACAGATTCGTTTTTGGGTGTGGGTTTTTTTTTTTATTATTTGTCTGTGTGGTGGGTTTTTATTTATTTATTTTTTAATTTTATGTTTTGTGTGGTTTTCGTTTGGTTGGTTGCTTGGTTGGGGTTATTTTTAGTTATTTTTACTGTTTCCTTTGGAAAACTTAGAGGTGGGAGGCAAGAGGGACAGGGAAGTGGTGACAGCCCCACATTCCCTGCAGGTTTGGACCCTCATCCCTATCCTTCTCCCTCCAGGTGAGACCTCCCCCTCAGCCAACACTGCAGGAGATGACAGGGTTTTACTGAATTCCCCCTCCACCCTGTGATGTCTGAGAGGCACAAGGACCAGTTTGAAAGGTGCTTCCATCCCTATGGTGTATTACTCATTATCCACAGCTCCAACGCAACAAGAGCTGCCCTGCCCCTTGTCCCAGGGCTGTTCACCCCGAGCAGAGCCCCCAGATCAGCCTCAAATCCTGGCTGCAGGTGCTGGATTTAACCAGTACTGCAGAACACGGACACCACTTCCATAAATGATGTCATGACTCTCTTCTGCTGCCCGGCTATTTCATACACACCAGCTGCAGAAGATCCACACCAGCTGCAGAAGATCCAGCCCCCATTTTTATGGAGGTCTCCTCCACCCACCCCACAGACTCCCCACAGTTGCAGGCTCTCAAGATGCTAAGCACAACCAGGTCAGGATGGAAGGGCAGCCAACGCGTTCTCGTCCCTTTGGCTTCTCAAAATTACACTCACTTCAACATCTTTTGGGTTTTATTACCAAATGGCCCCAAAGTCTGCTCCATGCAGCCCTTCAACACCTCAAGCAATAGACCTTGGGTGTTGGCATGGGAGACAAATGCCCCTTCCCGAGGCTCCTGGAGCCTGGCAGGGAAGGTTTCCAAAGAGAAGCGCAGCTCTTTGCCTTGCATGCACCATCTCCTCAACCATTACGTTATTGTGTCATGACCAGTATGTTTACTTGTGGCAAACTGGAGATAAAACTCAACTCTCAGGATCTCCTTTTAGTGGCAAGAACCCCAGAGGCCTCCACTATCAGCCCATGGCTCAAACTCCAAGTGATGGGTGTATCACCACCGTGTCCACCACCTTCATAACCCTCCCAGGGACTGTCCTTTCAAAACCAGGTGGACACAAAGATTTGAGTCTTTACCAAATGAGTGTTTTCTCTGTAAATCAATATTTTCTACGTTTACAAAGTTCTCAAGTTTTGACAAAGTTCTCAAGTATATATTTTTTTTGTCTAAGTTCTCAAGACACATTGTAGGTCTTACATCCAAGATTTCTCTGGGGCTTTCATACAGCTTTGGCCAAAAAAAGGACTAGAGAAGAGCCACGTTGTTGTTTTGAGTTATACATTTTTATTTTCTAATAGGTACAATACTAAAATAAACACAAATTAAAAAAAAGTTTTATTAAAACAAAACTGTACAAAAAAGCAGTTATACTACATTTTAATTACAGAACAGTCTACTGTCCAAAAGGCACTAATCCAGAATAGGAGATACAATGATACAGGACTCATTTTAACTATTTTAATCAATACAATAGAGCACTTGTTTCTCTGTCCATTCACATATAGAAACAAGGACTTTTGCTACAGTCATTACACATTGTTATAAATATGAGCCCTACGTGTAAAGATGCAGTATCGCTCTCCTCGGGGTCAAAACTCAACTCGAACAGTGTTATAAATTCAATTTAAAGAAATTAAAAAAACAAAACACCCAAAAAGTAAAAAAAAAAAAAAAAAAGAGAGAGCAAGAGGGCACAAAGGAAGAAGTTGGTGCCTCACACTTCGGCATCACCGTCCGCCCGAGGAAGATGTGATGGACAGCGAGTCTCACCTGCATTTTGGGGATGGGAACGTTGGAGAATGGACCCGTTTGCCTCAAGGCTCTCCAGCAAGTCCTTGGTGGAGCTGGGTAAGGTGAAGGTCCATCACCTCATGGCCAAAGTGTGGTGGTTAGTTACATTACATCTTCCTTTAGCTAGTTTGACCCACTCTTTCCCTGGATGGTTCTCCACTCTAGAACAGGCAACTAACGATTCCCAGTCCACCAAAGGAGATAAAACTGATGACTTTTCTCCTTGCAACAAATGATGGAGCAGACCTAGCAGCACCCTGCAGAGAAATGCAGTGATTTGGAGAAGATTTTGGCATATTCTTCTTAAAAATCAGTTAACTTTACTGCAAGGGCACCAAGCCACGAGAGGATGGACCTCACCTAATAAGGCAGCAACAGCCCAAACGGTCGTAAAGCCGCAGAGATGCGCGTGGCTCGCGTGCAACTCCTGTGAGGGATGGAAGGAAGCATCTGAAGTGACAACCTATGACCTCACCAACTTGCCTTCCTGGAAGCAAACCCAGCATGCACACAGCTGTGGGGAACACGAGCTCCCCGTGGCATCTTCCTCCATCTCCCTCCGTGGTGGTGTTACCTGAGATTCACCCCCCTGTGAGACACAGCACTGCTTCCCCAGCATCTCTTCTTCCTCAAGCGGCTTCCTAACACAAATATCTGTTCGTCCTCCTTCCCAATCTACCCTCCCTCATTTATTTCCCCCTGCAATTTCAGGCTGAGGACCAGTACCAAAGATACTACAGACGGCAGACGGTGTGGACAGCGTGGAAAACACCCGTGCGAAAAGCAACCAACGGGCGCGCAGACATCGGACGTTACTACCAGGAGCAACGAACGACACGAACATGAAATACACCATCTCCAAGCTGCCCGAGGAGCTCTCGTTAAGATCAAGACCTGGGCCATACCTGCGGGGTCTGGTGATGATGTGGGGCATCATCACCCGACTCTTTCGCGGCGGCAGAGGTTTAAGAGGCGGGGCGGGAGAGAGATACTGCACCTTTGGAACAGTGTCATACACAGAAGACAAAGACAGGCATCTGGATGTTAACAAAAATAAGTAACAAAGAAATATGCTTAAACAAAATCTCTTCTCACATCATCCTATACTACATCCTCCTTCTGCTTAGCAGAAAATTGTACGTACACAAAAATACAAATACACAATTTTGTAGAACAGTCTGATTTTAATATATTTATATATATTTATATTTATATGAGTGGCAGGTTAGTTCATTATATAGAGCTTTTTGCACTTTTGGCTCATATGCAACAAGGCTTTATAAATTCAGCTTTAGCTTTCATTCAGGTTTTATAGCTTCTTGAACATTTGTTTTCACATTTAAAGCAGCATCCAATTTGCAAGAGGAGTTGGTGGTGGCTACAGCAAGGATCGGGTCAAGAGGTTATTTGGGGGGTGGAGGGGAGGAGAATATACATTCCAGTGTGTGTGTGTGCGCGCGCTAGTGCTCATGTAAAAAAAAAGAACGACGGACTGTGAACACACGACTCTAGGATACCATCTTTACCTCTTGAGGTAGGCAGAACACCTACAGCAGATGAGACACGGGTGTCGTTTTCGTCGGGGCACGCGGCGGGAGAAACAAAGAGGCGAGTGGAAGATGCTGATGGAGGAAGGGAGGGACAGGTTAAGAACCCGCCGGCGAGCGCCGGGGACCAGCGGAGATGGGATGCGGCGCGTCCAATCTTATCGACGCGTTCGGTGGACACCTAAAGTGACCGTAGGTGACCGTCTGCTGTCCACCACACACGGTGCTACCACCACAGCCACGTTCGCTCGCTCTTACTGGAGATGCAAGGTGGATATGAAACACACACCCCCCTACCAGCACCCCGAGTCAACGTCGACAGTGGAACAAAATCAAGACGCACAAGATTTTGAAATGAAAAGCACGACTCTGGGGGTTTGCTTGCTGGGGAGGGTGGTGGTTTCATTTTTGGTGTGCCTCAGATACCGTTCCGCTGTCTGGTCACTTCTAGGTTTGCAACACTCACTACAACATGATTTTTTTTTTTTTCCAATTCCAGCCACTGTTATTGACAATCACTTGGTTTAGAAGAATAACAGAAGAAAAAGAAAATCCCTGTTAACGAAAGGCATCTCTAGAGCAGGGCGACGGTACGCCGTCGAGCGCTCCGTGGGTATTACGGGCTCCACAAACACTTTATTTTCATTAGTACCCCAGCAATAGATTCCCATTTGATCACTGCTTTTATCAACACCCATCAACATCCTACAAGCTCATTTTCTGTTCTCTGCAAAAGAGATGTCCTTCCAGCTTCTCCTGCCAGTAGTAATTTTCTAGGCTTTCCCGACTCATACGTTATTAAGTTGTCAGAGTGAAAACATTTTGTTACTAATGAAAAATAAAACATCTACATATGGATTGCTCTCATTTTCTGAATCCTTAAGTGGTGCTAATACATCTTAATAGTGTTCTGTTATTTCCTTTTACTACGGTCAGAAGAAATTCTCCTTGAATGCAATTTTTTAAGACTAGCATTGATATTTATCTTCTTTTTTTTTTTTTTCTTCCTTTTAAACCCAGGTAAAATTCTACAAAATTATAACCACCTGCCAATAGTTACAAGTATTTGGAGAAAATGTTTAGCAGGTGCCACTATGATAAGCCTAAAACTAATAGAGGAAGAAACTGCCTCTGTGATTCCAAAAAGAGGGGATTAAATACGCGAATTGGCTTCTCCTACCCAGAGCTTCAGACCGTACGGCGCGTGTTTAATGCACGAAGCTCTTTGCATCTGCAATCCCAGAGGCAGTTTCCTCTTGACTTCTATCCACGCTTCATCCCCCCCGTCTTTAAAGTCCACCCCAAACTGGAGATTGCAAAGGTTTGGCTGCAAAATGAGATATTCCTTAAGAAGATCCCCAGCAGCGGATCGCGAACCGAGCTGGGCGGCATGAGGAAGGAGCAGAGATTTCTTTCCGGACGGATTTCCGTGGGGCTCTGGACTCTCACTGGTCAACTGGAGGGACTGTGGGGAGGGCTCTTTTCTTAAGAGGGAAATGAGGTCTAATCCTATTTCTCCAGCTCACTCTGGAGTCCTGTTATTCACTTAGGCACTTTTAAAATTGACACGAAGAAAAAAAAAATAATAAAAAAAGAAAAAATAATAAAAAAAAACCCCTACTGCACATATTTCACACTTCCCAGGCTCTCGTCAGCCTTGGGAAGATCATAAAGACCAAGAGGGAGACAGTCCAAGGCGATCTGTCAAGAAAATAGTGCTCCCCACGGACACAACTGACTTTTATTTGTCACCCTTTGCTAGAACTGCTGTTGAAGTAAATCTCGTTTGAATCTGTTACTCCTGTATTATCTTTAAGGTAAAAAGCCTGTCTCACGGTGGGGTTGTGCGGCACCAAGATAGCGCTTTATCCTATCGGATCTGACAAGTGACTTCCAGAGACACGGTTGCTTCCCCAGTTCAAGCCAGCAGCAGCTCGCCGAGCGTTTGCACTGGTGTGGGAAGTGCTGCCCGTAGCCCTCGAGAAAATTCTGGCAGCAAATTAAGCAGGGTCGACGTTGATGAGATTTGGAAAGACGTGAACTCACGGTGCGGGCAGAGCCACGAGCAAGGGTTTCTGCTTTTGAGTCTGTAGGGCAATGGGTGGTGAAATGGAAAAGCTGTCCCTCTCCAAAGAACCAGCAAGGCTCTTGACCCCACAGCAACTAGAAACGAGTCACAAGCTTCAGTTCAGCACAAGTCTCAAAGGTGACATCTAAATTTACCCAGAAGCCAAAGAGGAGAAGTCAGTGGATGATGATACTGAAAGATGGGAAGCTCCAAAATTCGCTTTCATTCTCATTTTTTATTTGGAAAAGTCATTTCAAGTTCTTCCAGTCACCTTCAAATCTAAATACTCTGGATGTATTTAAATACCTGGAGGGATTGAAAAGCCGTGGAGATGTTGTGCTGAGGGATGTGGTTTAGTGGTGCCCTGGCAGTGCTGGGTTAACGTTGGCACTTGATGATCTGAAAGGTCTCTCCCAACCAAAACAATTCTCTTGATTCTAAAACAACTTAAGAAGTTATAATAAAAAAGCTACTCTGGCTGCAAAAAAGTGATCCTTAACCCTGGGTGAATGAAGTGACAAAAAGAACCAGTACCACCTCCTTCAGTAAAGCTACTCAAAATCCAGACATCCTGCCCCAAACCCTCACGTTCAAAAAAAGCAGGCGACAGCACACTAACCAGGAAAACCGACTGCACCAGTGAAGACAGCTGCCAACACTAAGCAAGACAGAAGAAAGACCAGGACAGGGTTGGATGGGTCTTTGAGCAACCTGGTCTAGCTGGAGGTGTCCCTGCCCATGGCAGGGGGATTGGAACCAGATGATCTTTAAGGTCCCTTCCAACCCAAACCACTTTATGAGTCTATAAAAAAGTGCTACTCCTTTGTCCCTCTCTGTTAACCGTGGTCCAACACCCTGGAGCTACCTTATTTCACACAGAAGGTTGCAAGAGAAGAACTTGCTGTAAATTGACTGAATTTATCAGCTTTTTATTTTATATAAAGGTCAGAGTAGACCATTTATTTTCATATTGATACTACACCATGGGCAATATATAGTTGGACTTCAAGTAAGCAATTGATAACAGCAAAGGCAAAAAGGAAGGTGAACGCCTCTTGACTTGGATTACAGTAGCACTAAAGGAATTAAGAAATGTCTAGCTATAAATACACTGTTTGAAGGTGTGAAGGTAATAAAGTGCCCGTAGAGGAGAAAGAGAAGGAGGAGAAACAAGAGAAGATGAAATTAAAACGGCACAAGTCACCGAGAAAGGGGAGAAAGGACATGGTGAGCAACAAGTGAGTACTAACACAGCTGGGAGAGGCAGCAAACAACAAACAGCTCAAAGAACTAAAGAGAACAGATAAACCTGAGCACTGTAACTGTGTGCAAGAAACGTCAAATGAGTCTGTTTAGAAGCATGGCCATATCTGAGATAGACCTTTATTTCTGCAGGTACCTTCCTCGAACGTTGCTGAGCACCTGCTGAAGTGCACAGCCCAGTACCAGTCTTCCCAGTCCAAGCAGTAATAATTATAGTAATTAAAAAGGATACTTCAAAGTTACTATTTCCCTGATTTGCTAATCTAAGCATCAAAACTAAAATGAGGGAAGGAAGGAGGGCTGCTAACTAACCATGCTGGAAAAAAACCCAGGTCTTCTGGCTAGTGGAAAGCTCCCAAGATTTCATAGGACTGAACCAAATCTAAGCTTCAGCAGCACACTGGATCACTTTTTATTAGGCTAGAAATAGTATATATTCCTTATTTAGAGACCCTTAAGAACCAGGGGTTCAGGTCAGAGTACTGAGAAAACCACCGGCAAACCAGGTAAAACTGGATTACCGGGGTGTGAAGGAGCTCAGATGGAAGATAAAAGAAATTAGCTCTATGAGAGGAACCAAAGTACAGGAAAATGATGTGTGACAAATTCGGTACCGACAAGAATCCACTTGAGGGGAAAGTGAATGGCTCAGAGCAGTTGGAGGAGGTATAGCTCAAAACACATCTGGAATTCCTTCAAGATAAAAGAGGCTCAGTGTAGAAAATGAGGAGACACCAGTTTAGCAAGAAGACTTCTAGCTGGGAAGTAAGAGGAGACACCAGTTTAGCAAGAAGACTTCTTCTGGTTGGGAATTAAGAGGAGACACCACTTTAGCAAGAAGATTTCTTCTAGATGGGAATTAAGAGGAGACCCCAGTTTAGCAAGAAGACTTCTGGCTATAGTATCTTCTGAGACACTATGGCAACTGAGGAAAGTTATTTGTAAAAACCAGTTGTTCAAGGCACTGCAGCTAAAGGAAATGGTCACAGCTGATCAAATTTTACTCGCCTTGAACGATTTTCACGTTGAATGTCCTTGGGCCATGGTAAAAATCACAGTAAGGTCCCCATAACAACTGGAATTCGCGTACCCGAACGTCTCACGCAGTGACCAGCAACAAAGAATTTAGGATTAGAAATTTAGACTGACCTGGGCTTTTGGTTAGAGGTTTGTTTATTTTCAGGTAATAAACAAAAATAACAGCTGAGCTGGAAAACGCTGTTCCAGAGCTACTTTAGCTGCTCATCACTGAGTGGCATGAAACGATGGATCGAGGCATCAGTAGAATATAGGCTGAGTCTGTACGATACCAGAGCAAATCTAAGTAATACAGCAGCCTACAGAAACCACCTGCTACCAAAACTACTTTGTTTGGTTCCCATTATGGCCAAAGTCCAAAGTGTAAAAAGATCTTTATCAGACATAAGTGGAACTTCACGTGGTTTAGAGACATAAGGCACAATACGTTGTCTGATGGGAAGTCCTACTTTGTGAAGAAGTTCTTACTGCAGAGAACCCCTCTAGTACTCAAATCTCTATAAATGATTAAATACATGAACAGGTAATAATGGTATAAGATGAGTAGACCTCTTTGGAATCATAGTTTTACAATTAAGGCCAGAAAGGACCAGTCTATCACCTACAAGGAGACCCTGAATATTAGATGACCTCCCACAATCCTGATGCAAACTCTCAGTTCTATCTACTTCGCCCAAGGAGGTGAATGAACCATCCTGCTCTTCCAAATGAAAGCAAAAAAAAAGGTAAAAATCCCCTAACTGCAGGTGTCTGATTTTTCCATGTAACTCTTGATAAATTTTATCCAATGGATTTATGAACATAAATGACTTTTTTTTTTTTTTCCCCAAACACTTTTACAAATACCTTCTAAATACCCATGGATACTTCATTAACTCCTGACCAGACACCTAATTTTCAAGCCTATTTCACTGAACTGAATTACTTCAGGACTGTTTTGTTCTTGCTTTGCTACAAATCCCAGCATTAATAAGTGAGTGCTGTTGAAATCTAGGGGCAGATTCCCAACTGATGTCAACTCTGATAAGTTCTATCCCTTCATCTGTAAGAGTTGTGGAGCCATTGGAACAGACTCCTCAGAGAGGTTGTGGAGTCTCCTTCTCTGGAGACTTTCAAGACCTGTCTGGATGCATTTCTGAGGGATCTGCTCTAGTTCTGTCCTGCTCTGGCAGGGGGGTTGGACTTGATGATCTTAAGAGGTCCCTTCCAACCCCTACCACTCTGTGATTCTGTGATCTCAAGAGCGTTTCTTTCCTCCACGTACCTGAAGAAAGAGGACTGTGAGTTAGAAGAGCTCTAAAGGAAGAGTTGCAGAATTAGCCTGTTGCTGACCAACAAGAAGCTCTGTGCCAAGATGTAAATGTTCAGCTAAACTTACAGGCTATTACCTCTGCAACAACCAGAATGAAAGTGTGTCTCAAATTCCAGGAGCAACTCCTAAAGGAACTTTGTAACGTTACAAGGTGTGCCATGAAGACCTGTTGGCATGAAGAAACATACGTTGGAGATTTCAGAGCATTTCACAAACTGCTTCAACTGTCTCATCAATAAAACATCCAAGATGCTTACCCTTCTCAAGCAATAGTCAGGTATTTTGTGCAATACACCTGGTCTTTCCCAACACGTTGGACAACTTCTTTGCTGCTCTAAACCCAACATAGCTGTACCTAAACTCCACTCTATCCAACACACAGACAAGTGAGATGCTCCTGCTGCTACTTTCCACTCCAAAATGATATCAAACCTTTTGAACAAGCTTGAACCTGTCAAGGGGGAGTTTATGTCATTTGGGTCTTTAAAAGATCTGCTCACTTGCAGACTTGATGATCCTAAAAGGCCTCTTGCAATCGTAATGATTCTATAATGCATAAATGAAATGGTTTGCACTCTGGTGTAGGATAAACTGGCCAGTGAGTTGCTATTCTGAGCTCCTGGCCCTGGTTAGCTCCTGAAGGATATTTTCAGTCCTGTCACTATAGTCTTGTCCAAGAGAGATAGCAGCAACTTTGTCAACAGGCAGACTTAAAAAAAAAAAAAAAATATCCAAAGTCAACCGTGCTTTGAGGAATGGAATCTATGCTTAATATTTTTAATGGAATATACTGGGCGAGAAATATGAATTATTACTTTTACTCTCATTAGCTCTTTGCCCTCCTTGAGCGATTTGATAGATGAACTTTGTAAGCAAAATGTATTTTAAAATCTGAAATGATGTAGAATCTATCTCAGAAGGCTCAAGTCAACCTCTTCATTACAAAGGTGGGTTATTTAAGCTACATACACCATCTTGCCATAACATGGAAGACTTTAATTAGTTAAGGAGAAGGAGTGAGGAGGCTGAATTGAGGCCAGGGAGAGCAACAAGCTGAAGTCCAAAAATATTATCTCCCAGAAAAGAGGTTGCTACTGTGAGTGTAGTACCACCAGTGGTAACCACGCTGGAAGAACCAAAGTACCCAAGATCCAAAGGTCTATTCTGAACCACAGTGAGATTGGGTGAGATTTAGCCAAGTATTTCAGTACAAAGAAGCCAAAAAGTAACTGGAGGATTTAAATAAGAGCCTAAGGAAGTTCCTAACTTCTTCTGCCAATCTGCTGGAGTTAGGAACCTGCTGATTTTTCTAAATTTAACTAAGTCTGTATGCACGTGTTTGCATACTAAAGAACTCTGGAAATCTGCTAAGTAACTACAGCAGGAGAACAGCACTATGGAAAAATACGGCCAAGAAGGATAAGGGCAAAAAAATGGAGCATGGGCTCTGCAGTGCTCTAGACTGGTCAACAGAGAAGGTTTCTCCCCAAAACGTAGAGTAAAAAGGCACGTAACACCCTATGACAGATGCTTCTTGAGAATCTAGCAACACACCAGAGAACGATTACGATGGTTATATTAGGTCACTACCACGTAGCCTCTCCTGTGGTGAACGGCAAGCACGCTGTCCAGCCAACTACCCAGCTACAGGTTATTTGGAGAGTTCTTCAGGAGAAGGTAAGTTAGCTCCTATCGCTCCAGCACGCTAAGTGCAAGAGGAGAAAGCTTGAGGATAGTAGGGTTAGATACTTGGCAACAACTGCTGCTAAGGCTTCCAAAAGCGAGACACTACCAAGGAGAACTTGGGAGTGGGCACAAAGAGCTGGTTACGTTCCCAGCTTCAGGGACCGGGGGACAACAGTGCAATCGGTACCCTTAACCTGTAGGCAGGGTGAAAACATAATTCAGCAGAGTCCTGGACCACGGCTCATCTTCCTCAACACTAAAACTCTACAACACATCCAGAAGAGCTAAACCAGAACCCTGGGTAATCTGTAATCACGCTGTCACACATAACGAAACGTCCTTTTTGTTTCTAAAGCTCATTGAGAAGCAACACATACATGAGCGGGGAGGGGTGGGGAAAAACCCAACATAAAAGGAAGCGAAGCAGCTTTGCATAGAAAAATAAACTCGGTTTCAGTCCCTGCTGTTGTTAAGTTACCATTAGGAACGGGTCATTATTTAAGTTTACGAAGTAGCCGTGTTCCAAGTGTCACTAATAACACTGGTATTAAAGAGAATTAGGGGGTGGAAGATCTTCTGTTTTCAATCACAGAAAAGACAGAAATCCTTTTAATTATGACCATGCCAATCCCCATCTTTCTAAAGCAGCTAATTACATGTCAGGAGGACACCCAGTCATTCAAAAGCACTGCCATCACTTTTACTGCCATACTTTTAGGCATTTATCTTACCCGTCCCAATTACCCTGGCTGCAGTTTGAAAGGATTTAGCAGAAGTGTGCTGGGTGTTTTGATCAGCAGAATGCACCCGCTTCCATTTAAGAGCGGTGGGAAAAGAAGGAATAAATGGCAGAGGAAGCCTCCTGCCAAGCCATCTGAGCGCGAGATGCACTGTACATACAGAGACATCAAAGGCAGTTCACTCCAGTTCAGTGGGTTTAGTTCACCCGCGCTTAAGCTGCTGGCCGGAGCGCTCCAAAGCTTACTGGAAAGAACGGGGAAGAGCACGACACTGCAGCAATCAAAGCGACTTCATTATCTCAATGAAAAGGGGCGTTTAAAGGTTTCCTGAAATTTTTTCCACCCCTACCCAAAATGGCAAATCTTTTTCCATCTCCCTGACCTAAGCTGGGGATGTTACTGCCTTGACACCACAGTGGTGAGCCCGTTGCAGGGTTCAGCTTGGGTATCTTGAAAGAGCAAAATGTGTTCGTTTATTTCTTCCAGCAATGGATTTTCATGAAGAGAGAGCGACAGAAGAACCTTCTCAAAAACAGAGACTGGTTTGTACTGATTATGGTAATTGCATTGATACCATCTTAGCTACAGCATCACCTATGTTCAACGGGCACCGACGTGAGTGAAAACGGGCATGACCAAACAATTCTAGACTATTTTGAAGTGATCAATCCTAAGGCCAAGGCTGGAGATGAACAACTCTTTAGTTGTTTGAATTTCTCTCCCTGCGCTGGTGTCACTGAGAAGACTTTCATTTATTTGATTTTATTTCTATTTGTTGGACAAAAACCAACATCAAAAGGCTGTCAGCTTATTGACAATCCCTGGAGCAACTAAGTCCACTTTTCTAGTTATTTCTCACAGAGGAGAAAAAGAATTTTTATCTATTTTAAAGTTGAATTTATAGCTGCTGTTTCCAGAATGCCTCATTTTTCATTAATGTGCCACATCTTTCGTCGGACAGTTTAAACCCCATAAATTAGACAACAGTAAGAGATGCTAAAATGAAGGTTTCAGGGCAATGCTTTTCAGCTTGTCAAATGCATGTTGGCCAATAACTGATTCAATATCCTGAGTAAATATCCCTGCTGAAAACAAAACAGAACAACAAAAAAGAGAAAAGGAAAAAAAAAAAAGAACAACAAAACCCAAGAGGGAATGTTTTATTTTGAAACGTTTCTGCAACTCTTCTTGGGAACTGCAACGTTGCCTTCCAAGAAATCACAGTGAAAATGCCTGACTCTGCAAAACTCAGTTAAATTAGACAGGATCATGATATAATCCTGCCTACTGCTACTGACACACACACAAAACCTTCAGCTGTCTAAGAAGAATGAACACGTCAGGTCAGTGACATAGAACAGAGTTTTCAAGACCAACCCTGCCAACAAAGATTCCTGCCAAACGATAAAAGCTCCACCAAAAGTTGAGATTATTGCCTACAAGCTTAGGACTTTGATCAAAATAATATTATCAAGTTAAATAACTTCAAAGAGTGCAAGAGCTACTTGGGTGGGAAGCCCTGTCTAAAATAAGAGCAAAGTTTATTTTGACAAAAAAAAAACCTCCTAGAATTTGCTGGCAACTCTCCAATGAACTTGAAAGAAGCTGAGGAACGCCAGGGAATAAGAGCTGCACAGTGATGTAGCTGGGGTGGGAGGAGGAGCTTAAACCTTCTGCTAAGAAAATTATTATCTAAAATGAGCAGAATTCCAGGGATAAAGGCAGAAAAAAACCCCAAACATCTTTTCCAACTGAACATCCACAGCTCTTAGCACTATGGGCAAAATCTCCTGCTGCACCGTAGCAATTTGCAGAGAACTGTGTGAATCCAGCTTTGCATCTGAGATAAGGTCACACACAGGGACAACATCCTGCATCAAGTGCTTTAAGGGCAGTGATTTTTAGACCATTTTTGCTGGTTTTATCTATATGAAAAAATAAAGAACTGTTTGCTTATGAAAAACCCCTTACAACGACCACGTCTCGGTGACTCAACCGCTCTGGGGTACGGTCAGAACAGGGCTTTCATCTGACCTCCTGGCAAGCAGCATCTCATTGTGAAGGAAAACTTTTTTTATACCATGGAATGGATCTCAAGGTCTTGGTGAACTCATCTCCATCTTCCTACACACTTTGAAGGTAGAAATTAACACTCGAGAGTCTTAACTCTCTTCAAAGTAGCATCCAAATCAGACCTGCAACCTGCCTAGTGAAGTAAGTTTGGGTTGTTGGGTTTTTTTTCCCTAGCAGTGGCCAACAGCAAACACTTCTGGAAAGAAAAGGTGGATCCAAGCAAGTACAAGATGAGTCTTTCCCAGTCATACCCTTTCAGCTTCTGACAATCACCAATTAATGATTTACCAAAATAAAAATTTCTAGCTTGTAGTCACCAGTGGGCTGAAGTTAACTACAGTTTGTCCTCTAAGATGTTCAGCTCTGGGAGATTTTTCACCTGCACTCACAGCAGCAAGACAACAATAAATCCTCACACAAATGAAGGCAAAACCTGATCTACAGCACAAATGTCAAAGAAAACATGGAAAACTTACCAGTTTCTGATGTTAGGCAATGAAAGAAACAGAGTAATTCAAATATCCCTGAAGAACTGTGTAAACAGAGCAAATAATTAATGAAGTTTATTACTTATGGCTTGATTGGAGCCTGGAGCCAGACCCTGCAAATAAAGCTCCCCTCTATTAGTAGGATAGGAAAGGTAACTTTTTATGAATAGCAAAACAGAAATAAAAACCCCAAACCAACAACAAATTAAGATAATTTCTTTCAGCAAGTCAACATGTAGGGATCAGAATTAGAAAGCACCTCAACCTGAGCAGAATCATAGAATACTTTGGGTCAGGGACCTCTGGAGGTCTCCAATCCAAACTTGTCTGGTTGAGTTTTGAATATCCCCAAGGGTGGGGGTTCCACTGCCTTTTTGGGCCACTGTTCTACCACTCTCGAGTATGAAAATGTTTCTCTTTCTATTCATCTGGGATTTTCTTTAATGCAAGTTGAACCCACTGCCCCTCACCTTTTTACTGTGCACCTCTGGGAAGAGCCTGGCTCCATCTTCTCTAAACCCACCCCTTAAGACAGCTGAAGAACCAAATGTAAAGATGCCCCCAAAGCCAATCTGAATGAATGCAGCTCTTGCAAACTCTCACCACATGACGTGCTCATCTCAGCAGCCCTGGGATGGACTCATTCCTGCCCAACACTGCACACAGTCTCCAGACGTGGTCCCACAAGTGATGAACAGAAGGAACTAATGGCTTTCCTTGACCTGCTGAAGGCTCTTCTTAATGAGATCCCTTAATTGCTGCAAGGGTGCACTGCTGACTCACAACCAACCTGTTCAGATCCAACAGATGAGTAACGGCATCACACTGTAGCGAGCATCAATGGGTAACTGCCTACTGACTGCCACACTGCCTTATTTTTATCATCTCAAAATGCTTTTGGAAATACCTGGGATCTCCCACTTCAGGAAAAAAGTTGGGGGAAATAAAAAAAATCAACAAAAACCCCCAAACAACCCAAAAAAAGAAGCAGAGGTAGAAATTGTTGTTTTAAGAAGACAGTTAATAAACAACAACTCAAGTATAAGGACTTTATGAGTGACAAAATAACAGTTAGAACTTACTCTACAAAGTTAAAAGTCATCTGTGCCCATCACAGAAGAGGAGCATCTTAAATAATTTCTTCTCTATTCACAGAACAGAAAGGTAGATCTAGTCTGCCACCAGATCCACTTCAGGGGAACCCATGTGAGAAGAAATCGCAGTAATTCCAGACTGGCTACAATAAAATGCAACTGAGTTGCAACGCTACAAAAACGAGGCAGAAAGTTCAAGAGAATCCAGAGACAGAAAGACAAAAGACGACTCCCAACACCGTGGAAAACCCCCGAGAACAAAGGCTAAATTCCAGGACACACTCTCCAGCAATTCCTTCACTTACTCCAGATCACATATGCTTCTCCTGATGTCATCACACCAGCGTCTTGTTCCATTTTAGCTAATTTGTGTCAAAAGTTATTAGCCAACTGCAACTTGCTCATGATGAACTTTCAGAAGAAAGAAAATAAGGCTGCTGTGAGCATCCTGGTAACAGCTGATGCCTTACTCTTTCCTTGTACCTCTTGAAAAGCCAAAACAGCCATGGGCAACCCAAAAACTGACACCACGGAACTAACTGTCCGATTCCCCGTTAAGCCATTTGTTATTTTCTCTGGTGAGAAGATGGAATTTACCAGGAAGCTACAAACGAGGAGGATCTGCCCATCTCCAGCTGCTCACAAGGGGTTTAACTGTTCAACCTTCACAAGAGGATACTGCTGCATGATGAGACCAGCAGCTGCCTGACAGTGACAAACAGAATTAAGACCAAATTATTCTCCATTAGATGGTTCAGAGATACAATTTTAGCGGTGTTACTTTAACCTTGCATCACAGGAACCTATAACCAGGATCTAGAAGTTCTAGTCCTATTTTTATTCTTCCCTATTGCTTTAAAAAGTTGATGCTTGAAACAATGACTTTTTTTTTTTTTTAAGATGGTATAGTAAGTAATATTTCTTTTAAAATTGCAGCTGTCCAACAGTTTGAGTCTGTTCTTTTTAAAATGAAACAGCCAGAACAAATGGTGGTGGCAAGCCCAACGTAAAGAGGTCATCGATTATTAAAATCTCCTTACTATAAATCGTGGATGTTGCTTGTCAGCTTGGTGTGTGACTGTGGAATGAATAAGTAGGTAAAATTCCACTAAGGCTATAGTTTGCTCAATCATTTTGCTGTGCAAAAAGAGAAATAAAAGCTCTCCCCATCCTTTCACTCTGTAGTACCAAACCATTCACACGCACACTAAGGAGAAAGAAAAAAACCTGCAATGGTGCAACGGCTGCCGATCCAATTCCTTTCTTTCCTGAGTCTGCCCTGATGCTACTTATGAATTTGCCTACTCAAGAAATGCAATCAACCAGGAAAAAAAAAAAAATATATATATAAAAAAAGAAGACGGCTTCATTCTGCTCCAGTGATCTATATCTAAGGAAAGCACATAAATTTTCCAATGAAATCCATAAATGAAAGACGAGGCCAAGCCCTACCTATATATCTTCAAAGTTACAGAGACAAAGAGGTGCCAACCACGTGCCCTCTGAAAGCACAAAATCTCCTCCCCACTTACCGAAGCAATTTTCACAAGATTAAGAGATGCAGAGATTATCTCGTTAGCCTACTCCTCGATTGGGAGGTGGGGGGGTTAGGCTGCCTAGAAATCTGCTGAGGAGCCACATTTTTGGAGTTCACAAAGCTATAGTTAAGCAAGAGGAAGGGACGAGAACAAGTAACAGCAACATCCCTTTGCTCCTTCCACCTTAACATTGGAGAGGAGAAAAGGGAAACCCATCCTTCAGACCAAGCTGGTTTCTGCTTTTTAAGCTATTCCCACATAAACTGGGAAGATAAAAATGGAATGTTGAGGAAACGCTATGTAAATTTTTCTATATCTATGTACAAAAATTTACATAGGTTTTTAAGTCGTGGGGGGTTTTTTGTCATCATTTTTTGGGGGGGGGGGGGGGGGTTGTTTGGGTTTTTTTTTCCCATCTTCTAGTTAAAAAACTCTTTAAAAAACACC
>JANIJG010019018.1:0-19440 GCA_024611175.1 Megaceryle torquata
AAAAAAAAAAATATCCGGTGAGGAAAAAATTAAATTAAATTCAAATAAAATAAACCCGGGTCTCAGGCGGCGCGGGGACCCCCGGGGGCATCCCACCGCGGCTCCTCCGGTTCCTTTGTGCGGCGGCGATCGGTGCCCGCCGGCCCGTGGCGCAGCGGGAAGGGGGTCGAGAGGGGGTTATTCGAAAAGCGGGGGGGGGGGGGGGGGGGTGCCGCGGCTCAGCGCTCCATGTCGGCCGGGCCGGGGGTCGGGAGTCGGTGTCGGGGCCGGGCGCGGCCCCCCTCGGGCGCTGCCTCCCGCCCGGTGCGCGGCTGCGGCGACACTGAGCGGCCCCGCGCGGGGCCCGGCGGCCGCACGCGGCTCGGCCCCGCCCCCCCGGCGCGTTACCAAGGGGACGCCGCCGCGCGTCCTGCGGGGCAGAGGGCGTGGCCGACACGCCCCCTCCCGCCCCGTCGCGGGAAAATTCGAAGCGGCGCGCCAGGCGGGACTACAACTCCCAGCGTGCCCCGCGGCGCCGAGCGGGGGGTCAATGGGAGTTGTAGTCCCGACACGGGAGGAGGGACTACAGCGCGGGGCCTCCCGGGCACCTCCCGGGGCACAGGTCCCGTGAAGAGGGGATGAAACCCCGGCTGGAGCTCAGCACCGGCCAGCCAGCACTCCCCCGGGAGGTGGTGACCACCATGGCGGTGGCTGTGGCCACCTCTGAGCCACTGTGGGTTGGTGATCACCATGGCAATAGCTATGGTGACCATCATGATGAT
Source organism: Megaceryle torquata (assembly GCA_024611175.1). Taxonomy (NCBI): domain Eukaryota; kingdom Metazoa; phylum Chordata; class Aves; order Coraciiformes; family Cerylidae; genus Megaceryle; species Megaceryle torquata. The sequence continues at coordinate 762 of JANIJG010019018.1, forward strand.
GGCTACAGCCACCACTGAGCTCCTGTGGGTTGGTGACCACTGTGGTGATGTCTGTGGCCACCAGCAAGCTGCCATGAGTTATGTAGTCGGAGCTGTCATTGCTGCCTCTGCCCTCAGCATGTGTCCCGGAGTCCTCCATTCCTTCCCCAAACCCAGCATATGCCTGCCCTAGGTTGTGAGAGGGTGATTGTCTGCTTTGTGAGCAGCCTGTTAACTCTGGCCCATAATGACACTGTGAATCCCTATACATGTACACAAGCAGCTCCCCACAGCTGAGTACACAGCAGGAGACCCCAGGGCCTTCCCACCTCCATCCTCCTCCCCATCTCCTTGCTTTGAGGAGTTTTGGGGCAGTTTGTCTTCTTCTCAGAGCTTTTCCATCTCCTCCAGCCAGTGAAGCCCCAGCAGCACCCAGGGCCTTGGTGTGCAGGAGGGGAAACCATTGGGGAGCACGGTGGGGAGACTCGGTGTCTCTGAACACAGGAAGACGCTCCAGTCACCACTTCTGATCCAGCCAACGCTGAAGGTTGAGAAATTAAAATAATAGCTAGATATGCTTTCAGGAGAGCGATGCCTCCGTGTAATTATAACCCGTATTATCCTCCCTGAGAAAATACATTATATTGAATAAATTCCCTCTTCGAGCCGGGCTATTCATACTATTCATTTGTTTCAGTTCAAACATTTTTAGCTCATCTATCTGGCAGCTCTTGTGCAGCTTTGTACGCTCTCCGCAGCTTATTTATCTGCCTTCCGTGTTGCAATAGAGGCCGGCGATAAGAATAAAACCATTATAGATTTGGGAATGGCACTTAGATTTTTCAAAGATAATTTAATCAAAGCTATTAGTAAGTCGGGAAGAAAGATTGCTTTTTGTTCCGTGCACAGGCATACACACAAAAATATATGTGTATATATATATATATATATAAAGAGCCTTCATTCTCCTCAGAAAACATTTTACCCATCTGAAGTCGCTCACAAGGACTTGAAAGGGTGGTGGGTTTTGCTGGGGAATAGACCCCCCCTGAAACACTGAACTTCAAAAGGTGGGTGTTTCGGCAGTGCCGTCAAGAAGATACTATTAAGTAGTTCTGACCTCCCCATTTACATCCTTTTTTTTTATTATTATTATTTTCTCGTTTTGTTTTTTTTTATTAAGTAGACTTTACAGAGGAGAAACACTTTTGTGATTCAGGGAACCCAGTGAGCACTTTGCCGGCACATAAATTTCACCCAGCGATGATGGGAACACAAGGAGAACCTTAATCTGCTAATGAATGAGCTCTGCAAAGTGAGACCGGCCCCACGTCCCCGTCCGGATGGATTGAATTGCAAAAGGAAGCGGGCGGCCATGCAGAGAGATTTTTAAAAGTCAATCTGCTTTAGCACAAATAAATAATGCATCGGCCGGATCCGGGGTGGCGACCGGCAGGTCCTTCCCCCTGCGGCACCGTGGAGCCCACCCAAAGTTTTCCAGGCCGGCTGCTCTGGCAGAGCGGAGAGACGTGGGATTGTAACCACTGATCTTTAAGATGATGGTGTCCCTTTAATTTAATATCATTATTTTTGACCGGCGCTGGCAATCCGGAGCGCTGAGCGTTTTCATCTCTCATCCTGACAAATGCACGCTGTAATTCTTTGACCAAAATGTCAGTCTGCTCTGGAAATGACTGGCCCTCAGAATGAGAAAGATTTCTAGGGGATTAAAACCGGGCCATTACTCTCCGCTTTAAATGCATTCAAGGCTCTGAAAGCCGAAGCTGCTTTCGTTCCTTTTGTACGAAAAGTTATTGACTTATCAAGGTTAAAATACATTCGGTATGGCCCAATAAAACAGGGATATCTCCGCATTCGTGCTGTCATTTGCAGGTCCGTTTTCATGGCAACAGGGCTCTTTTCTGCACATTAAACGGTTCAGTTGTGCAAAGTTCAGACATTACATAAACAGAGAGGTAACAACAACAAAAAAAAAAATCAATGAGCTCATAGGCATGGAAAAAGGAGATAGCATTGATCGGGGCTGGCGTCGATATTTGGGATCGCTGCCTCCTGCCCCGCGCGCAGCCCTCCCGTGTTGGCAACGGGGACACAAAGAGAGGCTGAAGGACATGGGGAGATGGCACCTTCGTCCTCCCTGACAGCTCCTGCCTGTAATTAGTGTCACTGGGGCACATCCCCACATGGCAAGTGGCCGAGGGGGTGCCCACCCCCCGGGCTGAGGTGCTAACAAAGGCGTCAGCGCTTCCTGTGGCCAGCTTTTGGTTAATGACCCTGGTCTCCCTTCCACAGCAAATCCTGGGAGGTTTTCCCAGGATCCCAGCCATTTCTGAATGTGGGTCCTCCTGAGGCACCACTGGGGTGGTTGGTGTGGAGAGGCAAGGACAGGACATGTGTGGGGCATGAGCACATCAAGCACCTTGGTGGTGGTGCCAGCACCGTGGCTCTGGCAGTGCTGGGTGGTGGGCACGGAGGGGTGCAGGGTATTTGGGCGAGTGACTTTGATGCTGATGGGAGATGTCAAGCTTTTTGCTTCCCAGCCAAAGGGGTGAGAGAGATTCCGGTGTTAAAACACACGTTAGAGGAGAGACACCAACATCTGTTGGGAAAGCAAATGGAGAGCGGGGAGTGGAGGGAGATGGCCATGGGCAACCAGGCGTGAAGTGGTGGGAGGAGGAGGAGGAAGGGAGGAAGGCAGGAAAGCAGGAGTAGGGGGGGGGTTTCTTCAAGCTGCTGCTCTGTCACGGAGGATCTGCTGCCCCTCACCCCATACCAGTGCGTGGGCTCACTCCTGGATCCCAAATCTCACTGGTGTGGGAGCAGAGTTTGCCCACTGGGAAGCCTGAGGCGAGAAACTGGTCCCATATGGCCCCTTACGAGTGTCCCCGCAGCCAGAAGCTCCCCAAGTGATGGGGCCAGCTGGGGAGAGCCAGAGCTGGGGGGCACGCAGGGCAGATGGGTGTTCCAGGCACAACGAGCTCCCATTTGGACAAGGAGCCGTGTCCCAGGAGCATCCTCCTGGGTGACACTGTGACACCGCTGTGGGTGGTGACAGAGTCAGGCAGCATTCAAGGGCAGCTGCCTTGGGTGCTGCAGGGTCAGAAAGGCAGAAGCTCCTGTGCTCTGTGGTTGCTTTTTCCCCCCTCCCCTCCAGTTTATTTATAGATTCAGCAAGTTATTCAGCTGAAACAAATCTCCGTTTCAGCCGGGGCCGGCGGCCGCCTGCATTATCTCACAGGCAGCCAGACATTAGGCAGCGTGTTTTCTATAGGGGCATCGTCAGCTCAGCACAAACAACCCAGCGGCTGCAGGAGGATGGGGTTTGCCTGGGCAGGGTGACGGTCCCCAGGGTGCAGGCGGTGACACAAGGGCCACCCTAAGTGGGAGCTGGGACCAGCTCATCCCTGGTGGGGGGATAACGGTGCAGGGCTCGGCGTGGGCTGGCCAGGGAGTGAGGGGCCGGGATGCACCCTGTCCCCCCAGCACAGCCCCCAGCCCCCTTGCTAGCGACGCCAGGAGCGAGTGCTTGCTGTCAGCCAGAATCTATTTTTATTCCCTGCTTAAAAATATCCCCGTCCGGGTCACTGGCACATGATGGATCATTGCTCCCGCAACTTCCCCCAGGGGCTTCCCAGCTCCGAGATGAGGAGCAGTCAGGCTTCCTGTGAGATCCCCCCCCGCACCCTTCCCACCCCGTAAAAGCACCGAGGGGTCATCACAGCACCCACGCTGTGGGGGTGCAAGAAACACCCACGTGCTCCTGGCAACGGCAGCTTCGAGGGTGCCCCAGTGTGACCCTGCACCAGCTCTGCTCCCAGCATCGGCCGGGGAGCATCGCGGGGTCACTGTGTCCTCGCTCTCTGCTGTCCTCACACTCTGTCCCCTGCCAGTGACGGTGCAGATCCTGCACCTTTTTCTTTCCTCCCCATTTGTATTTTGTGAAAAATCCAACCTTGCTCAAGAGCTTGGGCAAAAGCCCTTGTGAGCGTGGCCAGGAGCAGAAGGAAGAGCAGATTCCAGCCTGCCGTGCATTTTCTAGCCCTATTAGTCACGAGCCTCTGATGCCACGAGAGATACGGGGCTGAGTGACAGGTGATTTGGTTTTATCTCACCTGGGAATGTTTCATATCTGGCACAGGGCCGTTCCACAGCCTCTTTGTGCGGGAGCGCTCAGCAGCATCACTGGGCTGGGAGGGGGCACAGCTCAGGGAGGTCCCTGCGGCTCTGGCTGCAGGGGGGACCCACAGCAGGCACCCTTACGTGTGGTGCTCTGTACCTCCCTCCCACACGGATATTTTATTTCCCTTCTGTGGCTCTGCAACTAGTTTCCTTCTCCCCCAAACAACTCGATTACAATGCTTAATTGCATTTACGGAGCGGTGCTGGCGTGTGCTGCCAGCCCAGATTACAAGGGGGTCTTTGCTGAGGGGTGCAGCCTGGGGGGAGCACGTGTCTGTGGGCAGATGGGCTGGAAGCTGGGCTCCAGCAGCAAAATCGGAATGAGCTGGATTCCCGGGAGATCTTCACCTTTAACTTATTTGCTTCTTTCCCCTCCAAATCTGCTGACATTTGGAAAAGGGGAATCATTGCAATTTGCTTGTTTCAGCAAGTTCCCCCTCTCCCCTGGGCTGCTCCCGGCTCGGCTCGGCACGGCAGCCCCGGCACGGCGGAGGGCACTGGCTGGGGGGGAGAGAAAGGTGAGTGATTCCCAAGCCCACCAAGGCAGGATGGCCCCAGGCAATGCCCCGTGGCCCCGAGCAATGCCCCGTGGCCCCGAGCAATGCCCTGTGGCCCCAGGCAATGCCCCACAGAGGAACTGGAGCCCCGAGCACCTCACCAGCATCAGTGCCAGGCTGCTGGGAGAGCCGGCACAGCCCCTCAGCCTTGCAGCAGGGAAGCACCTGATTCAATCCTCCTGACAGTCAAGAATTTAAAATGATTTATTAAAAATGTATAAAGCCCGGTTGTCGGTGTCGCTGCTCTGATAAGAGCATCGTCTCCTGCGCCGCTCCTGTGGCAGCCGCGCTCGGCTCCAGTTTATGTTCCCCTCACTCAAACGGCTCCTGCCGTGGCACCCGCGCCGGGGGGGAAGGATCCCCCCACTCTGCATATTAATTTTCGGCAAACTGCCGCAGGCAAACACATTCAGGCTTCAGGAGGTATTACAGCTGAGCCGTGACCTCCAGGAAGGCAGCACCGAGCACCACGCTGGCAAAATGATGGGCAGGACCCCCCTGCCCACACCTCTGTCCGTGCCCCCAGTCCAGCCTTGCCGTGGCTCCACAGCCACCATGGCACCAGGCTCTGCTCCTCCTGCCTCATCTCCTCTCAGCAGTGCCGTGGCCCCTTTTCCCCCCGGGAGAGAGGGATCCCTTCCCGAGTGGGAAGTGGGGGAGTGGGGCCCGATGACCTGCAGCACCCGAAGATGATTACTGGAGACATAGACAGCGTACGCGTGGCTCCGTCCCCGCGTGATGTGTTCCAGCCCACGGCCATAAGTCCGGTCGTGGTGGTTCAGCTGCAGAGCCGAGGCCAGGGGGAGGCAGAGGCACCGGCTTCCCCTGCGTGGCAGAGGTCAGAGGGGGCTGGGATTGATCTGTGGCCCCACTGGCTCCCTGGATTTTCCCAGTGCTGTTTGTTATGGGGCTCTGGCTCAGAGGAGGATTTATGAGGGTGAAGTCAGAAATGGAGTGAAAGGAGTAGGAAACCTCCTGCATCAGCTGGGAGCTCTTAGGGGAGGGATGTGAGGGGCTGTGGCCATGGTGGGGGGTTGTCCCCAGCCCCACAACTCCCTCTCCTGGCCCCCACCCACAGGGGTTTGTGAGCCCAAATATGCTCCAGCTCATCCAAGTTTTGTCCCTGCTCTGGGTTGGGCTCACCAGAGGCAACATAACATGGATGCTGAGGGCACCGCTGTGCCACGGCACCAAAACCCTTGTCCCATCCCCATGGCACGCTGCCTGGCCCCGCTCAGGGCCTCAGCAGGATGAGGCAGGCACAAGGCTGTGAGAGCCCCAGGGAGCCACAGCAATAACGATTGAAATTGATATTTTTGCAGGAGAGAAATAAAAAGCCTCATCACAGCCATTGGCCAGAACATCGCAGGGGAAAAGGGAAGCCAGCTGTCTGGGCCGGCGGTGCCATGGCTCTGCTCTCCTGCTATCTGGCACTGAAATCCACCCGCGTCCTCAGCAGGGTGTTCCCAAGCCTGTTGCCTGCAAGGTAGAGAATTCATTTAAACCAGGATTTTTCTCCTGTTTGTTTTTTTTTTTTTTATCAGAAGCCCTTTTCTTCACAGCACCTTATTTTTCTCTGCCAGCCCAGCCAGCAGCACTGGGTGTTCCCAGCCCTGCCTGGGCTGTGCTTGCCCTCGTGGGGCCAACCCCACCCCATGAGCCACAGTGGGGCCAGGGAGGAGGAATCTGAGTCTCGATGCCCAAACCAGTGCATCCATCACCGGCAGCACCACTCTGCCTTTGTGTGCCGCTGAGACCGTGCAAATCAGGCGCCCTGTGTCCCTGAGCTGGGCTCTGTGCCCTGAAATCCCTCCTGGAAAAACCACAGCACTCCTGGGCAAGAGCCGGTTGCTGTGGGATAACCTGATGTGAGATTGCTGGAGCTGAGATCCTGGTGGGGCTCTCATCTGGGCGCTGCCAAGCGTGGTGAGTTGGCAGTTCCACCGCACCTCCAGCAGCATCCCACTCCCAGCACCCCACTCCCAGCATCCCCCTCACAGCATCCTGCTTTCCACAGCCCAGCCACACCACCCCCTCCACTTTACAAGGCCAATTATTGCTGGGAAACTAGCACGATGCCCAGGTGTATGGTCCCAATTAGTCTTTGCTTAAAAACAATTTAAAGACCATTATATGTTTTCCGTTTCGGAGCCTGGGGACGGCTGCGGGCATGGCAACTTGGGGCTGGGTGCCGGTGGTGCTGCTGGAGCCTGTGGCTGCCCTTGCTTGGGGTAAACTGCTCCTGACCCCACACCACCATCCGGAGGTGACTTCCCATCCCTGAGGCCCTACAATGACACTGGTCTCTGTTTGCCACACTGGCACCACCGGAACATCCCAAACCTGCCTCCTTGGAAATGCTCTGTCACCGCTGGGAAGGCAAAAAGCGCTGAGAAGAGGGGAGTGGAGACACTTTGGCCATGTCCCCATGTCCTGGTGGCCACAACAGTGCCGAGACTCAGGGTGCCCTGCTTTGGGCTGTCCCCATCCCCATCCTTGGGCAAAGGGAGCTGGAGCCAGTGCCGGGCACTGGGTCTCGGGGAGGATGCTGGGGGCACATGGGGACACGCGCTGGGGGCTGAGGGCTGGGATGGGGCATGGGAGGGCTTGGCTCTCTTTGCTTCCCATGGCAGTGGGAATAGGGAGGAGGTGACAAAGCCGGAAGGTGCTGGGCATCGCTGGGAGCTGGGGGGCCGGGGGGCTGGGAGCATCGCGCATCACCGAGCTTTCTGAGCGGCTTTGATCCACACGGGGAAAGAGCAAAGGCAGCCGCCTTTGTGCGCTGGGAGGCTTTGAAGTCTCCCAAAACGGAGCAGGGGGCACAGGGGGGCAGCTGGCCCTTCCCTGCCAGCCTGCCCCCCCCCCCCCCAGCCCTTCTTTCACTCTCTTTTAATTTCCTTGTTCCCAATTAGGAGCCACCTCCGGCCTATGCAATAAAACCTGCAAACTTTCCCAGAGACCCCCAGCCAGGGGGCTGGGGGGCTGGGCTGGGGGCTGTACCACACAGGACCCTTCTGGAGGTCCCAGCACCCTCCCTTCCACCCACCAGGGCCACACTGACCTTCTCTCCCCAGCACAGGACCCCCAGTTTGGGGCTGCTGCCTTCCCCAGGGACCTTGCCCCTGCTCCAGATGACAGCAGTCAGGTCCCTGTGCTGGTGGGTGACAGTAATTAGCCATGTCCCTAATTCTCAGCCTGTTCTATCCTTTCCCTTTCAAAAGCAGGAGAAAAGAGAAGCTCTTTTGCAATTCCACTACCCCCCCCCCCCCTTTTCTTTTCAGTGGCCTTGCTCATCCCCGGGGAGGGTGAGCAGAGCCCGGTGGGTCCATGTGAGCCTGTGTTTTTGTGAGAAAAAATGCGCATTGATCATTTCTGGGAATCAGACTGTGTTTTTTACTCTGAAGCATCCATTATACGCAGCTGCTTAATTGACGAGCGCTGCCGAGTCACCTCGGATGCCGGAGTAAAACAGCCTAAAAGCTCCAGCGCAGAGGAAGTCCACGCTTTATAAATTGATTCAGTGGGGGAGAGAGGGAGCGAGCGAAAAAAAGCATTAATTACAGATGCTTCTGTGGGCACTGTTTTATGGCAGCGAGACCAGGATGTGGGCAATTCTCCTAAATGTGCTGATTAGACAGCACTTCATGTCTCGGAGCACATTAAATGGGCTCTGTAAAGCTATTAAAGATGCAGCGCCATAAAGAATTGACGAGAGCGAGCGGCAGCGGCACAGCCCCGGGCTCCTGCCCAGCTCCTGCCTTCCAAGATCGGCAGCAACAAGTCACGGGCAAGGCCGGTCGAGCCGCGTGGGTGGTGGAGCTGGGGTGAGCCAGGGCAATGGGGACTGGTGGGTTTCCATCTCTGCTCACCCCTCCTGAGCCCCTTCCCCAGACTATGCCAGCGTTTTGGGACTGGGGGGCTGCCCGTGCCACCCGTGCAGTCCTGTGGCTCCCACTGGGTCCCATCCTCACTTTGAAATCCCCCAGATCCCTGCTCTGGGCAGCCCCTCTCCCTCAAAAACCACCTGCGGCCAGGGGGGTCCCTTTCCCCTCTCCCTGGCGTTGTCATGAGGGCAGAGACCCTGGTCCTGCAGTGGAGGGGCTCAGATGGAGCTGCAGGGAGCAGGAACCAGTGCTACTCCACCACTGCCTGGGTGCTGGATGGGACGACTTCTGTCTTCTCCTGCCTGCTAGGGAGCTGGGAGGGCAAGGCCAGGCTTGGAAAGGATTGCTGCCAGCTCAGTGGATGTCACCCAGGGGACAGGAGAGGTCCTGGATCCCAGCCATCGCCTGTCCAAACACCCTCTCTGACTGTCCCCAGCCCTGCAGGGACTGTCCTTGCTCATCCCATTCTCAGGAGCTGAGACTGAGCCTGGCTGCACCATCCTGCCTCGCTCTGGGTCTCTCCTGGTGTGAATCAGTGACATGGGAGCACGGTAATAGTGCTGGTTACCAGCAACCCTTGGAACATCCCAGGAGCATTTCTGGAGCCAGGCTCCTTCCCCTGCTGCCTGGTGCTCCCATGGTTGGAGTGTCTCCGGAAGAGAGCAGACCCTGGGCCCAAGCAGGGTGACATCGTGGGGCTTTGGGTGCTGTTCTGGCTTCTCCCACAGCCTCTGGCCACCCCAGCGCAGGCAGGAGCCGGCAAGGAAGGAGCCATCCTACCCCACGGCTCTGGGATCCAGCGTGACTCCCATGCGCAGCGGGCACGGGGCCGGCCGGGCGTGTGATGTTAACACAACCCCGCCGCACAATCGCGCCGGCAAATCAATTTGTCAGGACGCAGCTCGCCAATTAGCGTTTGCTGGGATTATTACTCATTTGCGCACCGCAGGTTGCAGGGAATTAATCAGGGGCTCGCTGGGTAGCCCGGACAGCCAGGGAAGGAAGGGTGATGCCGGCACCCGGCACATCCCAGCATTGCTGATGGTGCTTGGAGCTGTGCTGGAGATGCCTGGTGCTCTCCCTGCACACAGGAGGGAATTTGGCCATGTGAGGGACCCTCGGAGGACACCCCGGTGTAATTGGCAATCCTGTCCCCCCAGAGCTGCACCGCAGTGGGGATGGATCCTGGCTGCCTCGAGGTGCTGGGAGAGCTGTGGGATGTGGAGCGGAACGAAGTGAGCCTAAGGCAAAGTGACGCTTCCCATGTTGTCCCGGGGAGGTGACGCTGAATGGTGTCATCTACCCTGCACTCGGGGAGTGAGCATGGCCCTGGCCCTGGCCCTGGCCCTGGCCCTGGCATGGACCCAGCAGCACCAAGGGAGGCAAGTGCTGGTCCTGGTGCTGGTGCTGGTGCCGGTGCCAGGGGCTTTTGGCACCAGATAGTCTCTCCTGGGCAGGATCTGAGCCACATGTGTGAGCAAACAGGACAGGAATCCACAGTCAAGGCTATTAAATAAAAAAAATGCTGATCCATGATGCTCATCACCACAGGGGCGAGGGGATCAGCCCCACAGGACTCCCCAACCCCTCACTCTCCAGTGTGGAGGTATCCACAGTCACCTGCCTGTCTTGGGATGGGCACCCCTTCCTGCCCTGGCCAGGGGTCGCTGAAGCCAGGCACTCTGGGGGAGCCCCCAGCCTTGGACCCAGCTCCTGCCCCAGCCGGGGGTCTCCGGGCTGCTGTTGGGACAAGCGTGGTGCGCATGGTGTGCATGGTGCGCGTGGTGCGCACGGTGTGTTCAGCGTGCCCCAGCCCTCTCCCAGACCCTCTGACGGATAATCGATTTCCCTGAGCCGGGGAGAGACACACTGTCCAAACGCATCAAGCTTTAAATGCCAACTTCCCTAATGCGATTTTACAATCTCCTATAATTGAGTCGCAGCGAAACTTCCCCCTTCCCTGGCGATGGTGGGGACAGGCTCAGCCCTGCCCAGCCTCCCACCGCAGGGCCGTGCAGACCCCTGCTGCATCCCCCCCCTGCAAGACCGTGCTGTGCTCTCCGCCGTGGTCAACACCCCTCTGGGGTGAGCTGTGGCCTCAGGGTGCCCTGGGGTAAAACCAAAAGTCCCCCAGCCCCCCAACCCTGTGTAAGTCCCAGACCCAGGGGCTGTGAGGGTGGCTCTGGTACTGCCATGGGGACAGGGATGTGGCCACGCTGTCAGGAGCCCCAGCGCTGTTCAAGGTTATCAGCAATTAAGGGCTGGGATTTGCATGCAGCAAATGACTCCAGCTAATTACAGGTTTAAAAGGAAAATGATCAGAGAGAGGATTGTTTGCAAAATTGGGGCACGGTGGAGGAGCGGGTGCCCTGCTCTGCTCTGCTCTGCAATGGAGGTCACCAGCCTGGACCCGACTGTCTGAGCCAGCACCACTGCACATCTGGGGTGCACACAGCTGGAGATGGCACATCTGGGCAGCTGTGTCGGGAGCTGGCGATGGCCTGGGTCTGGAAATGGCCCAATAGCCCCAGGGGCTGGACTGTCAGGTCAGGGAGCCCCCAGGGTGATCCCAAGCCCTAGAGGGGCATCTTGGAAGGCACCTGGCACCCCTCAGACCCAGGACAGGTGCCCCATGGGCAGAGTGGGCATCCCGGCTGCTGAGCCATCTCCAACGTACCCACCAACTCCCTCCACCGCCCCCAGAAACCCCCCACATATAGGCACAAATGCCAGGGTGCTGAATTGATTCATTTAATTTTCCCTTCTCATTTGATCAAGAGCAGGGTGACATTTGGCAAAAGTTGCTGATGAGGGATTGAATGATTAATTGTCATGACAACCATTCCTGGTTAATGACAGGGATGAGATTGTGCCGGCATAAAAGACGGGGAGAGTGGCCTTGAGTGCGGCGGTGCTAAATTACCAGGCATGTCACTGTTTGTGCTTTTGGTAAAAACGTGGCCATGCGTTTCTAATGAGAGGTTAACTGTGTCCCCAAAGTAATTACAACTGATTGAAGAGGTAGTTAGTAATTAGAGGATTAACTGTAATGAGTCTCACCTGCAGCCGTTGCCATAGTTACAGTATTTTAGATGATCGGAGTTAAAATAGGGTGGAGGATGCGGTGCTGGGAGAGGAGGCTCTGCACCCATGGGTGCACCCCGCGGTCCAGAGCTGCCTCTCTCAGCACCATGTCCCCTGTCTTATTTTAGCTCAGATCTTCTAAAACAGGTGTCTTGTGGAGGTCCCTGGGGTGCTTGGGTGGGCTAGGTGCCCCCCTGCACCCACTACCCAATGGCACAAGGTGCCCCATGGCCAGACCTCTCTGTAGCCTCATGCTCCAGAGAATGGGCTGTGCATAGACTTTGGCGGGGGGGGGGGCACCTTCAGGGAACCCCCCCAGAAGGGTCTGGGATGCTGGGGCAGAGCATCACCCTCCAGCCCGCGGTACCCTGTGCCATGCCGTGCCATACCCAGGCACTCCACAGCCCTGGGGCTGGTTTTGCCAGCAGGAGATTTCCGAGGGTTCATCAAAAAAGCTTAAATCTCCAAATTCCCAGCAGCCCAGGGGCCAGGAAGGGAGACCACGGGTGGGATCGGGGACATCCCCCCAGCACCCCTGGTAGTAGCACCCTCCGGGGTCCCACAGCCCCGGGCACACCGAGGGGCTGCCTCAGCCGCCCAAATTGAAGTTGTTTCAACTCTGCTTCCACAGATGACAATTTACAGGACCATGTAAAACCTCCAAGTACAGTATCTTTAATTATTCCATCCATAAATGATAAGCACCATTCATTTCAGGGCTCTCATTATGAATTTATACCCCTGTTTAATGTGCTCACTAACATCAGACATCCCACAGCTCGCAGAGAAATATTGAACAATCCTTTCTGGAAGAGCTGAGCGGATACCGCCGGAGCTATTTTGGACTCGGGAAGAGAGATGGGCAAAGTGGGGGGTAGTGGGTTTGAAAATTAAGAGGGACACCCCCCCCACACCCCAGGAAGGCAGAGGGGCTCCGGGCTGGGATTCAGGGGTGAATGGCTCCTGGAGATCAAAGGTTTTCATCCAGATGCTTCCTGGGTGAGTTTCTGCCACTTTTTTTTTTCCTCTGGACATGTCAATGGTTGAAAATAAACTTCATTTTTATAGAAGTATAAAAATAGAGCTTCATATTTATATATATATATGCAGACACACATCCATGGGAAGACTTCTGCAAAGGCTTAACTTGAAAAGAAAAAAAAAAAAGAAAAAAGTGGGAAATCTCAAATATTCGCACTTCTGAGCAAACATGATGAGTTGGTTTGACCCGAAACATTTTTTTCCCTCTGGATTATTTTCCAGTACAAATGTCAACGTGCCCCCAGTGTCAAAGCAGCCGCTTCCCACGTGGTTTTCCTTTGGGCACTGAAATGCCACCTCCCCCCGCCTCGCTTGCCTTCCCCGCAGGGCAGTGTGCCCTGGGCTAGCTCAGAGTGCATGGCTGTGGCCACAGAGGTGGCACTGCCGCCAGCACCGGGCAGGCGATGGGCTCTTGGTGCTGCCAGATGGTCTTTGTGTCTCTGGCTTCACGGGACTGGCTCCCTCCCAGCTGAGCTGGGACTGTAAATACCATTCGGGAAATCTGATGTTTTCCTGCCTTTGGTCACTCACCGGGGCTCCCAGGACTGTGCCATGTGGTGCCGGGGCTGTGCCAGGGCTGTGCCAGGGCATTCCCCGTCCATACACAGGCTCTGGTTGTTGTGGATCCTGTGGCTCAAATGGAGCAGACACCGGTGATGGGCTGGGGCTCCAGTGCCATGAAAGTCCTGGAGATCTGGGAGATTAGAGAGAAGTTAATCATGGATGGGCAGGAGCAGGGAGAGCAGGGATCAGCCTCCAAATTTCTGGGGGAGCAGCAGGGATGAGGATAGCAAAGGGGACAAGGATGGGGATAGGACAGGGATAGAGATGAGGACGGGGATGGGACAGGGTTAGGGATGTAGACAGGGACGGGGACAGGGTGACCCAAGTGCGTTTGCCCAGTTCCATGTTATTTCAAGTAGGGTTTCTTTCCCACCCCAAGCCCAGGGTCTATCCAAACCCCAAGGCACATTCAGGGCACGGTTCCCTGCCCCTTGCACACCCTGATGCCCCACAGTGCCACAAGCCATTGGGTGGCCATGTCCCCATCTCCATCCCCTGGAGGGACCGGGGACGATGCCAAAGCCCTGGGCGTGCCTTTCTGGGGAGGTGGTTTGGTGTCTGGTGTCCCCAACACACGTGTCCTGAGCATGCCAGGGCCAAGCCACCACCACCGTGCTCCTGCCAGCCCAGTGGCCGCTTTGGTGGGTAAAGCAGCAACGCGGTGGGAGAAATCTGTCTGGCAGGCAGGGCCTGGCCTTGGCAGGCGGGATGGCTGCCCGCCAGCAGCGTCTTTATGCCATTACACCACAGATACAAGCTTTTAAGCATCAAAGATGGCTTTTATGGATCATAAAATCTATTATTGCTGCTCGCCGCAGTCACCAGAGCAGCACTCGGAGGTGCAGTGGGGTGTGGGTGCTGTGGGGACTGTGCCCTCCTGCCCCATCTCACCGGTGGAGGTGACGCCCTGAGTCCCACGGGTGGTACCATGGTGATGGGGACAAGGAAGGGGTGTCATCCAGCCCCCCTAAACTCCCACCCAACCAAGGTAGTGTTTTTCAGCCATCAATGATAGGTGCCCATCGCCCACCCCGGGCACAGCCCCTGCCTGGCTGCTGGGAGGGGGCAGCTCTGACCCCGCCATGGGGCAGGATGGGGCTCATCCCCAAGATTTTGGTGAGGACACATCGTTAAGACTTTCACAGCCATCTGAAAGGTGCTAGTGAACCTGAGGGAGAAACACGCTGCCTTCACTGAAAGCTGGAAAAAACCCCACCCAAATGTAAAATAATTAATGAGAATATTTGCATTATTTAGGATTTTTTTCCTTAATCTTAAATTTAGGGGCAGATATCTCCTGCCAGGGCTCCTTTAAAGAGGAATTAATAGTAGCTGTTGTAATTGCCGACAAGGAGTAGCCTTCTGTGAGAGATAAGCTTATAATAAGCTGTCATCACCGGATGGCTTTAGAGAATTAACACGTAAGTTAATAAACATGTATAATTGGGTGTCCCCTCCCCAGGGAGGCCCCAGTGCCTCTGGTCCCTGCAGCAAGTGGCTGAGCAGTCACACTGGGGCTGGCAGCAGCCAGCAGCTGGATGAGTGGCACAGCACCCAGCACCCAGCACCCAGCACCCAGCACCCATCTGAACCTGGTAATTACTGTGTGGCTCAGGCCGTGCAAGGTGCCCCTGCGGGTAAGGGGATGATGAAAGGTGGACGTGCTGAATTTCACCACTCTGCCACCAAACTGAGCACAAAGCTGCTTCCTGGGCTGGGCTGTCACGGAGGTTAGAAAAGAGAGTGAATTATTGATGGTGTTTGAAAGCAGCGGTGGGCAGCTGCTGGCTCGCTTTGGCTGGGGTTTGGCTGGGTGCCACCTCGCCACCGGTTGTTAACCGCCGGGGTGGAAGGCTGAGAACAGTGTTGGCTGTGCCACAGGGATAAGCTGAGGCAGCAATCCCCTGTGAGTGGCACCCAGCTGCAGTGATGGGTCAGCAGTAGCCTCAGGCTCTGCCCGAGCTCCTGCCCCATCCTGCACCCCCAGCACAGGGTGCTCACTGCCTCTGATGCTCACTGGATGTGATGCTCACTGGACATGCTGCTTGTTGGATGGGCTGTTCTCCAGGTGGGATGCTCCCTGGATGTGACAGTGCTTGGATGGGACACTTGATGGATGGGATGCTGCTCGGATGCAAGGCCTGATGGAGGGGATGCTCACCAGATGCAATGCTTATCAGACAAGACGCTTGATGGGATGCTCTCTGGACACAATACTTGCTGGTTGGGAAGCTCTCCAGGTGAGATGTTCACTGGATGTGATGCTCCTCAGATGCAATATGTGGTGGATGGGCTGCTCGCTGGAAAGGCCGCTTGCTGGACACGATGCTCACTGGTCTTGATGCCTTCCAGGCTCAGTGCACACCGGGTGCATTGCTTGGTGGACACGACGCTGTTCGGACACGACGTGACATGCCCAGCTCACCCCTCCTCCATGGCTTGGTTCCCACCTCTGCCCCAGGCTCCTCTACCTGAGCACCCAGCACTGCTGACAGGGTCTCAATTATATTAGTAATTATATCAGTTTTCATTGAAATGAAAAACATAATTCAAAAAAACCCTTCTGCTCATCTCAGGCTTGGGAAACGCTCTGCGTTTCCTCCCCCTCCTTTTTAATAAAATCTAAAACTGTGAAGCTAAACTACTTGACAGAGTCCTTTAAATATGTGCAAATATATATTTGCACTCTCTCTCTTTTTTTTTTTTTTCCCTGAGGCTTTTCCATTAGGTAATATTTGTTGCCAACATTAATTTCATTAGATTTTCATGGCATTTTAATAGGAGCCCCAGTGTTTTTTTTGCATATATTAGCATGCACAAGGAAGCTAAGATCGACAAATTATAGTAAAGTAAAAACCCGTTTTAAAGGCAGCAAAGGGAACTTCTCAGGAGCCACGTGGGAAGCTGGTGAGAAGAGGGGCAGTCGCGCTCCCCGGCCGTGTGGCATCTTGGGGCTGGCGTCCCGGCCGGGCACCCGCGTGCTCCACCATCGGCTCCGAAACCCGACAGCCACTTAATGAAGATATTTTCCAGCTGATTGTCAGCCGCGCACACGGAGCCTGATTACAGCCAGAGACCCGAGTGGAAGAGCTCACAAATTAAATCTGTGTTGATTATGCAAACTTGATCTCGTGTTTATTCCTCATAAATAAAGCATGAGCCGAGGTTCGGCTCTCCCCTGCACGCTTCCGAGGGCGATATTTATTGTATGCAAATTGGGCACGGGGCTGGGAGGAGAAGTAATCAACTGTTTATCAGATGGCATAGACGATCAGCCTGGAAATAATAACCAAGGGAAGGGTTTTGCATAGATTGTGATGGAGATTGTAGGGCCAGCACCTGACATTTACAGTCCTGAGGGTGGGTGTGGGGTCCAAAACACCTTCCGGAACCGTGCCCAGCAGTGAGCCTGGGATCTGCAGTGGGAGTAGGTGCATTTTACCCTGCACAGGGGTATTTTAGTGTACATAAGGGTGTTTTAACATTGAAAGATGTATTTTAGTGTTCGTAAGGGTATTTTACCATGCACATGGGTATTTCACACAGCATGGGGGTATTTTAGTGTGTATAGGGTTATTTTACTGGGCACGGGGGTAGTTTACTCTGCATAGGGGTATTTAACTCTGCCTTTTACTGGGTAAAATAGGGGTACTTCAGTGGAGGCCAAGGAGGAGTGTCAGGAGCTGGGCTGCAGTGGGTCCTGAGCCACCCAGGTCCTCATGGGCTCCCAGCAGAATGAAAAATGACATTTAAAGTTTTTAGAAAAACCTGATCTGGCAGCCTGTGTGGTCCTGCCCAGCGGTGCCACTTCGGGGAAGCTTTGGGAAGGAACCTGTGATGATGATAAATGCATCCAGGGTGATTTTTTCTTTTCTTTTCTTTTCTTTTTTTTTCTTTTTTTTTTTTTTTCCCACATCATTTTATAGGAAATACATGTTGGAAATGAAATTGAAATGAAAATGAATAAATATTTCATAGAATACAATTACCGTGGCTCAGGACCAAGACAACTGCAGCAGATCCCGCTGCACACAGCACGTTAGCAATTCAGCAGCAACGAATTGCTCTCTTGGCTTTTAATCTGCTTTTTTGCTAACACAAATAACCTCCCCAGCCCCCAGAGGGAAGGTGCCTGTGGTGAGAGCCTTGGTGAGGGCTGGATCCAGGCTTCACCCATCACCTTCAGGGCAGCCAGGGTGCTGGCAGTGCTGCAGGCAGGCTGGCTTCACCATCAGATTAAAAAAAAATCAAGTTAAATCCAATTGTTCACCATAAAAATGAGAAAAGGGAGGGGGGGAAGCAGCAGGGGAGCAGTGAAGGAAGAGCTCCAATTTGATAAAAGGTGACTTGTTGTCCGCCCTTTCCCTGCCACTGCCACCCCAGCTCCACAGGACGGTGACGAACATCCCTGCTGGGGCCAGCGTTTCTGTGCCTGGCTCTGGGACACGGCGGTTTCCAGCCACCACTAGTCAATGGAGGAGAAAAAAAGGCTTTTTCCGGAGCACAGCGGGGAGTGGAGGATTTATGGGAAGCAATTTGGTGGCGAGAGTTTAGTTTGTTTGTTTGCTTTTGCGGCTGGGGTGGTGGGAGAGCTGGGGCTGTGATGACAGCTGGCTGGGGGGAGGGTGCGATCACCGGCATCGCAAGGGGATCTCCAAGCTGGTCCAGCTCAGCTGCGGTGACACGAGCTGGTGTCACCTATGGGTGCCCAAACCAGGGCTGGCCAACATCCTACAGCTCCCAGAACAGCATCTTCCTCCCTCTTCCCTGGACCCAGAGGGACTCTGGCCACTGTCTCCCAAAGCGGCCGCCTCACTCGCGCGCTCCCATCGCCGGCCTTCAAGCCAAAGGGGAACCACATAAACCCCCCCTACCCCACCTCTCCCTGCTGGGGTCCCCGAGCCAGGCCCTCACCGCATTCCCTCTCCGGGGTGCGCCGGGGCGGACGCGGGGATCAGCCTCTGCCTTTGATGCTCTGATGACGGGAGGCAGGCGGGAGCGCGGGGCCGGCGGCACCGCTTTGAACAGGCATTACAGGGAAAACTCAACAAAATGGCACAGCCGCGGCGGCTCGGCAGCGTCGTGTTTTCCCAAAGCAGGAATAAAACAGACGCGCAGACAGTACTTTGCAAACAATTTAATTTGCCTGATGCTTTGATATAGATGAGGATGAGGCGAGGCAGGCGCGGAGAGAGATGAAAAGCTCCGTCAGATGCGGGGGGTGGCTTCACCGTGTGTGACGTGCCGGTGTGCGATGTGTGATGGGCTGGGGCACGGTGTGTGATGTGCTTGTGCTGTTCAGCTGGAGAAGAGCAGCCTGAGAGGGGAGCTGAGCAATGCTGAGCAAGAGCTAAAGGGCCCTTTAGGGGG
>JANIJG010019020.1:0-69679 GCA_024611175.1 Megaceryle torquata
TCTTCTCCAGACTGAACAATCCCAACTCTCTCAGTCTGTCCTCACAGGAGAGGTGCTCCAGCCCCTTGATCATCCTCGTGGCCCTTCTCTGGACACGTTCCAGCACATCCATGTCCTCCTTGCAATAGGGGTTCCAGAACTGGATGCAGGACTCCAGGTGAGGTGTCACGAGAGTGGAGTAGAGGGGGAGAATCACCTCCCTCGACCTGCTGGCCACACTTCTCTTGATGCAGCCCAGGAAACAATTGGCAGGATCCTGGGGAAGACCTAACTCATGCCAGGAGAAAGCATCTCCTCTTGCCCACTTGCCATGATCCCGTAACACCTTCACATCAGTGGGCTGTGAGGGATTATGAAGTTACCATTACCACAGTAGCCACCCCTGGCATGAAGAACTCTTCAGCTGTTGCCTTGAGTTTTCTGAATGGCACAGACTGAAGGGATGGGCTGCAGCTGGCTGGACCCAGTGTTTTCTCCAAGGGCCCAAGCCAATGTTTATCAAAATCAGTCTGGCCTTTACTTGATTTCCAGTGGGTTTCAGTGGTGGTTTTTGTGGTTTATGTTGCTATGTGCTGGACCAGGTTTTTATTATCTTTTTACTGTTTGGATAATATGTGTTTGCACATAATTCCAAGCAAATTCATCACAGTTTAATAGTCTAGCAAGTAGTTAACTGGAATGTTAGTGCTGATGGTGGTTTTGGTGGTTGGTTACTGAAGCTTTCAGGACATCTTACTGAGGGACTGATGAAAACTTGGATCCTGATTTAGGAGGATCATCTGTCTCTGGAGGAGTATTTAGGACACTCCTGCTTTACCCTACCCACTCAGACTGTGTCTAGCTTACAGGGCAGTATGAATGCTTTGGCTAAGTACTAGCTCCACAACAGGAGGAGAGCTGAGTGTGTGTCAGTGGTCCCTTTTCCCAGAGACCTTGCTTCCTGAGCGCTGACTTTTTTTGGAAAGAAACTCAAGCTGACAGCTGAAAGGAAACTCCAGAGTACGCCCACGGGTACTGCAGTCTGGGTGAGTGGGAGTCCAGGGCTGTGGGGTGCACCCTGTGGCCTGCCTGCTCTGCAGCCCAGGAACATCCATGGGAGATTAATCTACCTGCAGAAAAAGCTGACTACTTGACTAAAACTTGGAGGTGAATTTTAGGAGTACGTCAGATGTGATGGGATGCAAGTGAAATGGTGTTGTGGGTCAATTCCCTGTGGACAGAATGGGACCAAAATGCTGCCCTGTGTTCCCCATACATCCTCTTAACTGAACTTAATGCACTTTAAGAAGAACCTGAATCATGAGAAACACAACCTGTGTCCTAGAGTGATTCCGTAGGATGAAAACATACTGTTAATTTGTAACTAGGAAAAGCAGTGTTCTTCAGAAAGGTTGAATTAAAAATGTAAACTGGAAGTTTTTCTTGTTTAAGCTCACAGCACAGCCCTGTCCTGTCCAATCTGTGTGCTGCAACACAGCCACAACATAAAAGCTGCTTGAAAAAAAGTATTCATTGTAGCAAAGTTATGGAATATGAAGGTGTTTAATAAGTAGCCTCAACCTTTTGTAAATAATGGAAAAACTTGTGTTATCTCATTCCAAATTCTTTTATTACAGTTATAGGTCAACCCACACAACTTCAAAGCCATAAAATTACACGGCAAGAGTCTCAAAGTGTAATATGGAAAAAAACAATAAATAAAGCAAACAATATTATAAGGTGAACAGGTTCATCTTTTGACTCTGCTGAACTCAAAACTAGCTCAGCAAAACTGATGCAAGTGCCATTCTGCTAAAGATAAGAGCCATTGCATGCTGCTGCACAGCAGGGTGACTTCTTGGTGTGGACAGAAACCTGTGTGATTGATGATCACTGCAAGTGGAAGCCTACAGAAGCAGTTGGGTAACTTTATTTACTTTTTCTGCACAAAATACCAACAGCTGTAGCTCAGCCATAATGTCCATTATTATGCACGGCTCTCACTGAAGATCAATGGCTGGTAATCTTGCATATCAAAGGAAGAATAACTCTTCTATATGCTATTTATCTCCCAAGTGATAGGAGCTCTTCTTACAGAGACCACTGCATTCTTCTATTTATTTTTTTACTTTCATATTTCCACCATCTTATCTCCTTTCTTATCCACAGATTAAAAAGTATGTGTGATTTTATCAAGAAAATAGAACAGTACATTGGGAAGGCAGACTTGCTAACAGTATTTTCCATTCCTCTGATCTATTTAAAAAATGAAAAAAAAAATACAATGTTTTTTTTGAAATTTATATGATTTACTTTGTAGATGAGTTCAAGATCAGAAAAGAGAAACTTAGTAAGGAATATTTTTATTAATTCTCCAAGGCATATCACTTCTGAAGAGCATTGACAGCTACTTCTAAGTAGCTCCTGGAAATGATTTTAACATCTGATAAGCACAATGGCTTCTTGGAAGCTTGTAAATGATACATTAAAAAGCATTTATTTTGTTTTATTTCAAGATTCGATCCATTCTACCTGCCTGAGCTAGTGTTCGAGATTAGAAGGTTTCCTTCCAACAATTCATAACATAACCACTTACCAAAGTTGTCCAAGGTTTGAAGGAAAATTCTGATGAGCACATTTGATATAAGAGCTGGACCCTTTTCTGAGCAAAGATCAGGACCCAGCCTCGTGATCACGGAAAGAAGTGACATTTACAACAGCCAGAGAATGGAAAATGTTAGCAAGGTAAAGCAAACAGAAGCTAAACATCAGGCTTTCACAACACAACAGTGCAGCGTGTCCAACCCCTTATCAGTTTACAACTTTAGCCTCACAGCCCTTTTTCCAAACTCACAAAATTCTTTGTTACTTCTTGATCGAGATCGACCTGGATTACAAGACTATTCCCACTGTGCCCTGCGTGATACTGGTGGTGTGGGAGCAAGCAGAAATGTGAGGGCTGTGCATTCCAACCTGCTGCATTATTTCTCATCAGTGAGTGAGAGCATTTAGCACCTGGCACAAAAAAGATGGGGAGCTTACTTTCTCTCCTCAGCTAGAAATTAATGGGGCTCTCAGTTTGACCACATGGAAGGAATGTAAACCAGGAAGAAATAATCCCGTGTTTAACTAGCTACTAACTAAGCAAAACAATGACATGAAAAAGTACACAGTGCAGACAACCATACAGGAAAAATGTGTCATGAATACTTCAGATGAACTCTGTCCTGTCAGGGCACAAACCTACTTGCCCAGGTCTCTGTCTCACTTAATTGCAACACAAGACTGACCTCAGCTCCAGGATTCTAGTCCCCCGGACTGTTTGTGGGAGAACCCCAGCAACACTCCCAGAAAGCCTCTTTCCTTCCACAGATCACCAGCAGGGTTTTTGCACGGGTTTTCCTTGAGAACCACCATTAGCTGTAGTAGGGTTCTTCACCTGGAGCATTGAAATCCCACATATTCAGGTGTCTGGGATGGCTCCCAGATTCACTGGGAATGAGAGTAACAGCCACAGGGTTCCCACACTGTTTCATCAATGCCTTGCTGACTATATTCAGTTGCTCAGTTTCAGAATGACTATTTTGAAATGTCTGTCCCTCTGCTTCTCATCACATCCCTACTCTTCCCACAGCCTGGAAGAGGCTAAGGAAGAATTTGCCTCCATGCCATGGAAAAGCATGGAAAGCAGAAGTGGCAGATAAAAGTTGTCCCATCAAAATGAGATTCTCTGCAGCCTGAAACAATATATGAACCTATGTCCAGAATGCGCAGAGGAAAATCTCCCAGAAAGCCACAAAGAACTGAATAAACCAACTGAGAAACAGTAAAACATGTGAGCTTAAAAACAGGAACTTTACAGTCTTGCAGAACCTGTATTAGACCTGAGGAAGGCCCCAGGAAGAGGTTAACCTTCTCCCTCCACCTGTATGGGGATGACTTTCTCCAG
The DNA here is from genome assembly GCA_024611175.1 of Megaceryle torquata. NCBI lineage: Eukaryota > Metazoa > Chordata > Aves > Coraciiformes > Cerylidae > Megaceryle > Megaceryle torquata. Next base: position 3,929 of record JANIJG010019020.1, read on the forward strand.
CAATATATGCAAACTGCTCCTATTTTGATGCATACAGAGCCCCAGTAACTGCTCTTGAAGTCATTGTGCAAACTGAAGGACAGAAGTGCCAGAAGGCAAATATCTGTGATGGAACTGAGCTCCACTCAGCTCCTGCATTTGCCCTATGGAGCTTATGCTTGACTACCCAAGAGCTTGCTCTCTGGATATCTCACATATTTTAGAACAGGCTCGTTCTGATTTTCCATTTAAAATTGCACTTTTCTCTTTATTTCAGGCATGGCTTTTTGGCTGACTTTTTTCCCTCTGTGATATTATCTAGGGCACAGATAAGTGGAGGAATTAGGGGTGTTTTGCATGGCTGCTCTTAAGATTTTGAAGCACTAGAAGCCTTTACCTTTGAGAAAAGTTTGCTAACTTCAGCGAGCCTTTCCAGCACTTTTCTAGAGACATACAACAATCTTTTTTTGCCATATATTTTCTATGGGCAAGCCAAGTTCATAGAGCAGGATTAATCTTTAATCTTTGTAATTAATGTTTCAACTAACCCGAAAATGTATTGTTAAATATTGGAAGTCACATTTTTATCCTGGATGCCAGAGCATGACTCCTTTTAACTCAGAATGGCAATGAACACGCGTATGCCTGACTTACTGACGCTTTGCATGTTGGTATAAAACCTGCAGTACAAAGGACTTCTTTAGTTTCTTCCACAGGACTCGCATGATTCCCTTTTGCTACCCATAAATCTTCAAGGTCATCTGTTCCTAAAACTAATGCACAAATTCAAGAAAGTGGGAGGAGGCTTTGATTTCACAGGATGGCGTAGTGGGCAGGCTGGATTCCTTAGGCAACAAAGTCAGCGGAAGCTTTCTTAATGGTGACTCCTTCAAGAAGAGATCACCGGTAATGATGGTTCATGATCTCCTCTCTCCACATCTTAAAAAGACAGTAAGTCACAAGCAAACAGCAACAGCATGCTCCTACAATGTTGGCAGCCAGAAAGAATTTGGGACTTGCATGTGGAAGACACGGCTCAGGAAGTCCCACCAGAGGTGACCCCCAGGTGGGAAGGCCAATTTCAAGTAGGTTTTTTGCACTTATCTTCAGTGCAAACTGTAGGAAAGAGCTGCTTCAATCTGGGAAGGGTCTGCAGACAGTCTTGAATGTTGTATGAAGGTCTTTCAACCCCGAGAAAAGGTCTTTTTCATGAACTAATATAGTTGTTATGGACCCAGACCCATAGCTCCTGGGGCCTCATTCATCCTTCCCCTGTCACACTAATCACAAAGTATGTTTGTAAAAAAGGAAAAACATGCTTGAGGGAGGCAGAATAATGGATCCATGTGATCAAACTGATCTGCTTGCTGCTTCTACACACAGGCAGCCCATACCACTGGTGTGTGCAGCAACCTATACACACAGCCATTTGTGACCCGTGCTGCGGAGCAGCTGGCTGGGCCACTGGTGGCAGGACCTGAAAGGACCAAGTAATGTTGACTTCCTCTCATCCCAGCAATGAGAGCTGCTGCTGAAAGTGTACCTTATATCATGAGAAAAACTAAAGAGTATAGAACTTAATTTTAAAAAGTTTATTTAAAGGAAGGGGACAAAGCTTCTTTGTATAATAAAGTATCTTAAGGCTCCTTCTGGATGAGCTAGATTTTCTGCCTGAAATCCAGCAAACTCAAGACCTAATTTCTTCAGTGTTTGAGACTTCTTAGAGAGGAAACGTTTTGGGCTTCTGAGTCCTGATGTTGTGATACAGAAATCTTTGGAGATCTCTCGAGGCTGAGTATGTTCATTAATAATACAATCTAAGCAAATGGCCAATGTGATTTTTCTGTGCTTTGAACCAAAGTTGTTAACAAATGCTAGGAAGCAAGTAAAAATACAATGTTTTGCAGCATTTTCAAGCAAACCTTTCTTTCACCTAAAAGTAGGAAAGTCTGGCAAAAGAATAATATCTATAGTTTTGTCAGATTGCCTAATGCACTCCAATTTAGAGATTTATATCAGGCTCTGAAGTCTTTATCTAGGCATCTATGAACACACTGTATGACTTTCCAACACTCAAATGCACACAAATCCTGTGAAAGCAATGGAAGCTGCAGATATTCACTATCACTTCATGAAGCCTTTTTCCTGCAGGCAGAAAAGATTATCATCATCATCAGTCTTAAGACCTTTTATGGTGTGTACTGTAGCTCAAGCTGGGAGAAGGTGAATTTCTTCCTAAACCTCCTAAGTGGAAGAAAGCAATTTTTTGATTGTCACCATAGCTAATTTATCATTTCAACCACAAGACCACCAAAATATGCACATAACAGGGCCTGAAGGTTCTTTAAATTTAGGTGTCTGGCATTTCTTTTAGCTGCATCAAGCTATTAGTTTGGAAAATCTACAAATTCCCTGTATCTACCATTCAATGCAGGCTACATAATGATCAAGACATTATATCAAATTAGGGTCAAATCTTCCCAGCAGCTAAAGAGAGATGAAATGAAACCAGTCTAAGATAAAACTAGTCAGATCAGACATAGTTAATTTGAATTACTGGTGAAGATCTATTTTAAACTTAAGATTATCAAGTTCGTATTGCTACGGGCATCACACTATCAGACTGGTTAACACCAGTTGCTCTCCCGGACATGCTCTCCAGATTAACCAGGCATGAAGTAACAGAACCTAAATATAGGTTTCTATTTTTGTTAGCAGGTGTTATCCTTACCAGGTAAAATCTCTCATTCCTGCCCTTGGTATCGTGCAAGGTGGTCACTTGTAAGTATTTTACACTGGCAAATAAAAGCATTTGGAACTGTCAAAGGGAATTTGGTGTAATTGTTTTAGCAGATCTCCTTGACAATGCTGAAGTCTTTCTAATGCCTTTAAGTACATGGCATTTATAAAAATGTGAGTTACAGACACTGCTCATGCAATACTGTGGGCTGTTAGGGAGTGATAGCTGGGGAGATGTACCTCTGCTTCAATCTCCATTATCAGCTTTTCTGGGTTTTTTATCTCCCTTAGGACCTGGGTCTTTTTCTAAGCAAAGATTTGTGTATAATTCAGAGTATTCCAGGTTTGGAATGACACATTTTTTTTGTTTCAGTTTATGAAAACAAACCAACCAATGAAAATCTTAAAATGCGTCAGTTTCTGTGGTTTTTAGAAAAGAAGAAAGTAAATTATTCCCTAGTTTGTTTGTGGGTTTTGGTTTGGTTTTGGTTTTGTGGTGTTTTTCTTTTTTGGTTGGTTGGTTGGGGTTTGTTTGCTTGCTTGCTTGCTTTTGTTTGTGTTTCTTTGGTGGTTTTTTTTGTTTGGTTGGTTTTTTGGGTTAATTTTTTTTTTTTAATCTCAGAGTTTCAATTAGGAGGAGGGTAAGGAGAGAGATCCTTTAAGCTTTTCGAAGGAAATACCTTTGTTTTATCAGCTCCTACAGCCTTGCCTCAGTAAGACACCTTGTTGCCAGTACCAGGTCACCATGCCCAAGAAATCTCACTCACACCCCTGGAAAGAGTCCCAAATACTGTTGCCCTAACACTCCCCCAGCTTGGCTCTGTATCCACACAAAGCAGCTTAACTTGCTGCCAGATGATCCCCAGCTTGGGGAGATCCACAGGCTGAGCAAAATCAGTTTGACAACTGCCATGGCACCTCTGTGGACAAAGAGGCTGAGTTAGATGAGCAGATGACTCTCAGTAATTAGAGAAATCCTTCAGCAGCTCTAATGACTTCTCAGACAAGTAGGGGAAGCAAGGAAAGTGGTGAACCCCCAGGTCAGGGGGGCACAAAAGCCACCTAAGTGCCTCCTCAGTAAAGGGATTAGCAGTGTAGGAGGTGTCTGCCTTAAAGCTATATATTTGTGTTAATGGCTTGAAACCTAAATTTGTTTATTCTATTTGTTCTTGAATTAGCAACTAACTCACTGGTGAATGGTTTGGCCAGTTTCTTGTTCCCACTTGTGCTAAAAAAGTGTGGAGGGAAGTGGGAGGGAAGAACTGTGGAAGAAAAGTGTGAGGGAAGAACTGCTCCTGCAGAGCAGAGATAATAATCCAATAAAGGAAGGGAATTCAGAAATAGAGGTAAGTGCAAAGCACTTCTCTGTCCATTACTATTATTTGCAATTTCCTGGCATTCACAGGTTCAGGATCTTTAGGATCAGTTTGGCACCTATGGTAAATATGCCTCCAAAATTGGTGCGTGTACCCCGTTTCCTGCAAACGCCATCTTTCCTCATTTGTATGCAACAAAGCTTAGAAAGACTTTATTTTAAATGTCTCAGTACAAATGTTGCCTGCAGAGCAAGAGTCTGACCTGGAAGGAAAGAATCCTTTTTTCTCCAGGGGGTCTTGAGTAAAGCCTGAAGTGCCTTTGTATGGAGAATGGTGATGTGCAGATTTGTCCCAGTGTTTCCAAAGGTACCTCTTAAAGCCATCCAAGATGCTATTTCTTACTTAGCACACTTGGATAATAAGAAATGCAAGGAAAGATTAGCCAGTCTTCTATGATACATGACGTCAATTTATTTACATAGTGGACAGAAATAGCTCTGGTATATTTGCTTAATCCAGGGTTGAATTAAGTTGTTATTTTATAAGCGAGCTGCTTGCTGGTCATCTGCATCTGATGAAGGATGCTAGAGCTCTTGCCATGCTGGCTCTGCCTGCTCCTACCCCTGCTACCAGGACTTGCAGGGTGTTGGTCAGGTATGCCATACATGTGACAAATTCTCATTATCCCCAGGAACCTCTTGCCTTTCACTTCTGCATAACCAAAGTATCTGGAAGTCACTTGGATCTATGGCTCGTATTTGAAATTGAGATTATAAAGAGCACAGGTAAATTTTTAATGGAATATTTCCCATTTTCATGGGTGATTCAGATCTGAATAACCAATGAATAAAAACCATGTTTTTATTGATGGCTAGAGTCAACCATAATGCAACCATCAAGCTGGGGCTCATCCATTGTCTGCCCCAAGACCCCTTCTGCAGAGGCCATCAGGCCTCCTGCTGAATGCCAGATCTCAGACTCCAGATCTGCTTGTCCCAGGCTCAGGAAACCTGCTGGTGCAGCCCTACCTGACAATGCTCCTTGTTTCAGTCTCACCCAAGTCTCTCTTTTTTATTTTAGTGAGGTGTATGTTGAGCTGGGGAGTGGAGAATGATTCCCAGAAGAACTCTAGTTGACCTGGACTCCAGTGAAGTCAAATTGCTGTTGATCCTGGTGAAGCAACTGCCTTATTTGAAGCTCACCCTGTTCTCTTCCTGCAACTCCAAAAGTGGAAAGAGCAGGTTCTCCCTCTCCTTTCTGCCCACATATTCAGTTGCAGAGGTGAGTGCTCTAGTAGCAGGTGGTGGGGTAGTGCAGGCTGGGGCTTTCCTCCATCCTCCCCTTGTAGCTGTTTGTATTGTGAGCTGCATATTCCTTTGACTGAAGAGAAGGAGCACTGTCCCCACTGCTGGGCACTCCTGAGTGCGAGGAGAGAGCAGGATGCTCCACTGCTGTTCAGGTAGTAACAGGAGGCAGGACCAAAACACAGATATCCCCTTGCCCAAAGGACCACCTATAGAGTAATGCTTACCTTCTGGACAATTAATATTTAGTCATCCTATATAAAATGAGTGGCTTCAACAACTGCAAGTGGGCTTTCTTTCTCCTCCCCACCCCAAGAATATGTGATAACCTCAAAATGAGAACTTTCCTTCCCTGAAAAGTATGAGGCACTGTGGATTCAAATCCTTATGAGCAGAGCAGGAGGGTGTAATCCCAGCTCCCACACTCCAGTGAATACTCCACACAAGCTGACGGGTAAAGACCAGGATGTGGCAGCATCCCTTTTTCTGGAATCAGGTGCCTGGTTTGCCTTGTGTTACAACAATCCTTGAGAAATTTTGCAGGCTTATTTGAAAAACTCAGTTCTGTCCCTGCCCCATTCTTAAGTTTTCTTTATATTGTAAAATGTGCCATACATATTCTGAGGATATATGCTTTGAAGTGCCCCATCACTGTACCATGCAGCTAGGCTTTAGTGGCTGACTTGTGAAGCCCTTGGGACCAGGGTGGTCCCCACCAGACCAAGCACTTGGAAAATTACCACTTGAGTTGTAAGAACCTTTCTCAATTCCAGAATCAAAGCTCAGAATACGTGGCCAGAATATTTACTGATGCAATGGCTGGGTTTTACAAGGTCTGCCCTGAGGATTGTTTTCAAGTAAAGTACTAGCCCATTTAAAACTGTATACTTATGGACTGCAAAACCTAGAAATGTACCATCTCAAAGTATTTTGCTGCCTAAGTAGTAGAATGATAATACACATTGTTTGCTTTTATGGTCAATAAAGCCTGTTCTCAGGTGCAGTGCTCCTAAGTGGCTGTCAATTGCTAACATGAGACTTTAGACTGATTTTATCCTTCTGACGTTCAATGGAACAAATATCCCGTAGTTTGCAGATAAGGATCACTCCAGGATCAGTTTCAGTTTGACACAGTTGTTTCAAAATTCACCTTGGGTATATTTTTTCCTTTCGACTTTATCTAAAAAACTAATCTGCCTGGCTAATGAATTAAAGGGGTCAAAGGAATCAATGGTTCTCATTTGCATTCATTCAAATGAATACATACCTGCTCTATTGAGTAAGGAGTTACAGCTCTGGTATTTGTAAATACCTGATACTGAATTAACATAATTCAGTAAAAATACTGCAGTGTTCTTCTTATGAACTAACATACACTGAGTATAAGTATTTTTACTATTAAAAAGATTTATCATGTGAAAGTGATCTCTGGACAGGTAAAATGGTGCTATTGAAAGGATGATTGAATAGCTGAGGTCCTGCTGTTAAACTTAGGAGGTCTGGCCTCAGTGCTCCCTGAACTGACTCCCTGAATGGCTCTGGGAGCTCATCAGAGCTCTAGTGCTTCAGTTTCCCACTCATGAATTTTCTTTCTTAGAGTAGTTTGGTGAAAAAGAATACTGAAAAGAAACTAAGGATGTCAGATCTTTCAGTTGTGCAATATGGTAAGAATTGAAGACCAATACAAAAGAGAAAAGGGCAGTCTCTTTTTAATGGAATAAAGAAATGTAGTGGGAAAACTGTAAGGGCTGACAAGGCTTTTTTTGTTGTTGAAGTCCGTCCTGTTTTTCCATGATGTACTTAGCTAGCTCTGGCTGTGATATGGAAAACTACAAGAAAACTGATTTAAAAGTGCATTGGGCTGATTTCAAAATTGTGCAGTCCATAATCATTATCAAGACCTCTGGAAAACTGCATTACATTCTTCTGGAAATTATTTTATGTATTGAAGATAATGGAATTATTTTTCCAACTGCAGGCTACAGAGTCAAAAGACTCCTGACTATTTCTGTAATATTTTCTGAGAAGAAAAATACTCTGAATTTAGGTCCCACTCCTGCTGAAGCATACCTGCTTTTAAGTATAAGGGTACAGAATGTCAGCTAGCAGGACTTCAGTAGTGTCAGTGAGATGGCTCAGGTGGGAAACAAAACTCCTCAGAAAGGTCTCCTTTATGCAGAAGTTATGGATGTGTCAGTTCCACACAAGTCAGTGCCATATGGAAAAACCTGAACTGTTTCTGCTGCTCTGGCTGGGACCACAGAAGGCAGTCCAGCTATGCCAGTCAGTGTGGAGTGCTGCACTGACATAGCCCTGCTGAGAGAAAACGGTTTCATTTACAGTAGCTACTAAATGCTTTTTTGCAACCCATTTTAATTTCTTAACAGTTATAAAAATGTGCTCTTCAGATTATTTGTGGTAGTCTTTTATTGAAAATTACTTGATAGAAACCATATAGTAGCACTCAGGTTGTTGCTCTCAGATAAGAATCCTCAACCACTAGCAAGAGAAAGTGTTTGTCTGCTTCAGAAATGAATGAATTTTATGTCAGGGAGGAGACACTCTGTTTGCAACCCACAAAGGAGCCTATAGATGCATAGACAGAGTCCTCTCGAGCTCAGAGTTCAACCCTGTTAGGACAAAAGCAGGACCTAAATGCAGATCTCTACATCTGAGCTAGATGCAGAGACCATCAGGAGAAGCAGATCCCCTTCAGGTTTTTAATTGAAAAGGCTGTTTCATGATCAGTTCAGGAAAGAAACAAACTTCAAGGAAGATTCAGGAAAGAAACAAACTTCAAGGAAGATTCAGGAAAGTTGCAGCACCAGCTCAGCATTAATCAGCACCCAGTGTAATACCTAGAGTCAGGAGAAGACTTCCTGGTACAACACCGATGCCTGAAAGGCCACGTCCCTTTCCCTGTGGACCTTGGTGCTTACCTGTATGGTGCCTTTCCCCTGGAGTATCAACTTTTGCATCTCTCTTTCAGAAATGCCACACTATTTCCAGCCGGTTTAAGCCGGGCAGCCTCCCTCCCTGGGGCTGTAGATCAGAGGGCTGGGAAGCAGCTGTCTTAAGATCTGTCGTGCCTCTAACCCCCTGTTAGTATTAATAACAATAGTTCAAAACTGAAGGCATTAAAACCTTGTCTGTCTATAGAGAAAGAACTGAAACAAGTATTTAATTTGATTTAACAGCAAGGCAAGAAGAAATATTTTACAGAGCTCCAAGAGTTTCCATTTGGCTTTCTCTGTGCATCATGCTTTTAAATGTCTTCCTTCTTAATTGGGAAAGATTTAAGAATAAGAGTCCTCAAGCTCTTTTTATCTCTATAACAAGTTGTGGTTTTAACAGGAGTCATTCTGGGTTGTACTGGAGAGGGAAGAGGGAACATTGAGCTCTGGGGACACATTTCCATAGGGTAATACTATTGAGCTGCTTGATTTGTGCACATCATTGTGCCTTCAGATGAAAGCCAGGGAGGTGTTTGAAAAGCTACCTACTCACTCGGGTTATTTGATTGAAGTTTGCCATTACCTGCATGGGCCCACAAAGTACTTACTTGTGTTTATAACTGTTCTGTGCAGATTTTCAGCAGATGTTGTGCTGTTACCCTGAGATATGGCACTGTTCTTCTTAATGAGCAAGAGCTGTTAATACCATGCTGTATTTCTGATGTCTTTTTGCTGGTCAGTACTCACTGCTGTCATCGAAGCAGTGATAGCACACCACTGCACCTCCCACTTATCTTAACAGACTGGCAAAGTAAGGAGATCTCTGGGAGGAAGAGCCGTTCTCTTTTAATCAGTTATTAACTGGTAGGTCACCCTGGACAATCTTTGCTCAGCTGAGTGAAATTTGTGAGCAGGTTTTTGAGCAGACCAGGCTTAGCTGACACCAAGTGAAAAGGAAATCATTTTCTCTGCAAACCTACTGAAAAGTTTTAAGCAGGTGGCACACAAACTATGGAGACAATGAGAATGCACCCACTTATATTTACAGATGTGCTCTTGTCCCGAGCATCATAAATCTCTTTAGAAACCATGAAATACATGCAGTGCACAGGGACTCTTTCATTTTCCCCTAAGAAACAATAAGTGACTAAAGAGGCCTTCTTATGACAATAAATGGCAGCACTGAAGTGTAGAATACTCTATCTAGTAGCAGGTTATGTAAGCCAAATATAACTCCCAAGTACCATCTTGGCACAGTGTTGTTACTAGTGCAGTTATTTTTACTGTGATACAGCACCTGTAGCTAGTATAGGTCTTCAAAACACCGATGGTGTCTTCATCACCACAATACACCTTAAAATGGATGAGTGCATAGATGTAGTACAAAAAGAAATACCTTATTTAAACTCTTTCTTCTGTGAGGAAGAAATGCAAAGTTGCTCCATTGCTGCTGCTTCTGTCGCAATAAACCCCATCTGTTAATCTGATAAAAAGAAAGTTGTGTCCAGTTTAGCAGTCAGACTAGCAAGGTATTCTGACAAAGGTCACCAAAAGATGTGTGTCATTAAAGGAAGTAGGGTCAAAGTTTTGTATTTACAATAATATTGGATGCTAAGCAAGTGTGATCCAGATTAAGGTCCATCATAGTAAGCGTCCCAGTTGACCTTCTGGAAAAAGTACTTCCCATAAATTCTCTCTGAAACATGCTCTCTAGTTCTAATTCATGGGTGACATGACATACAACCCTGGTCACTCTTTAACAGCAGGAGGACTTTTTATGGATCTGAAATTATAGATTTCTTGGAAGAAGGCCTCTGGGATCTCAGATTGCCTGGCCTCAAGCAAGTGCATGCTACAGAGTTTAAATGGGGACCTGATGCAAACAGATTCTGAACATTTGTTAGAGGTAATTAAATGTTCTCAGAACCCTGGATGCTCAAAAATTACAACTGTGTATAATTTTTATGGTTGTCTTCAAAAGAGAATTTACTATACAGTCACCAAGGTGTACAGTTAATGAACAGCAAATTAATCAAAACAATTCTGATAATGTGCTTGTCTTCAACTTGCATAAGCACTACTTTCAGCAAAGAATTTGCAAATTAGTTTCCTGCCACACTAGCACTTATTCAACAGAGAAAAATGAAGATGCACGGAGAGAACTGTGTGAGGGTGTGATGCTTCTAATTCATCAGAGCTATTCAAATGCATTCCTTCTCTGAGCAGCTCAGTGTGGAGCTGTCCCTTCTATACATTAAAAATCTGCTTTATACAGTTTTATCTACTTCAGTGCTTTATTTTGGATCAGAAGTGTGTTTTGAAACAAATGCTCCTACTCAGCTTACTGTGTTTTGGTTCCCATTGTGGAAAAGTTTTTGAAGTCATGAACTGGATTCCTTTGCATGAAACTGAAGTGGAAAATGCTCTCTAATAGCACAGCTAATGCACTGCAGCCACAAACAGGTCTTCAGTCTGTGGGACTGGACCAGAGCTGGTCTGAAGAAAAAGGCAAACCAAAACCTTGGGATGGGTGCTGTGTAGATGCTGGGTTCTCAGACTTTTTCCCTTATCAATCTACTTACTGACCCCACACTATTGGATAATACAGATGAAGGCTGCATCATCAGGGCTGTATCTGTTACAAGGAATTAAAGTGTGTTGTATCTGCCCTTGCTGAACCAAGATAACAAAGCTGCTATTTGTTCTTGGCTGTCACTTTACATGTTTTCTTCTAATCCAGTCATGTTCTAGTCCTTTCCTTAATCAACAGACTTGCTTAATGAAATGCAAAGTATGACATCTTGCAATCCCATTGAAGTAAAAAAATGTTGCAAAGAAGTCACCGCAGGCTACTTGAAATGCTGTGGGATTCTTACACAGCATCCTTGTTCGACCTTGGCTACCTTACTAATGCCAGTGACATGCAAGTGGGAATGATGTTTTTAGTCCTGATTCCATGCTGAGTTCTCCAGACTGTAAAGCGTGTACCTTTCTTGTGTGGATAAGATGGTACAGGTGGGTCCTAACAGTTCTGCTTTTAGAGAGGAGAAACGGACTTGACATGAGGAAGAGGCTGAAGCTGGGAGACTGGAGATGGATATCAATGTGCAATTAGCAGACTAAGAGACTGCATTCATAGTAGTAAAAGAATAAGGCCATTCAATTGTTAAAGTTCTGTAATTATTTTCTGTGTTAGTCCCTAATGTGTGGGTCAAACCTTTTGTCTATGGAAGTTGATAAAAATATTCCATCTGGCATCAGAATGACACAGCCAGGCCCATTAGAAGTGACCAGCTCCTCTGGCGTGGCGAACACTGTTGAGTGCAGAAACTCTAATGTGCTCACTACAGCCTTTGTGGAAATAATATACATCTCCATATTAGATTTGGACATCTGTATATAACTGAAAGCAAAACCAATATGGATTTCAGTGATAGCAGTACCATGATAATTTATTAGAACATCCCAAGAGGGTGTATGGCTTTACAAGAGAAAGTCTTCATGGGCTCTGGCTGATACCACTCTGCAGTGCTTAGATGACATAGAAAACAACTCGGGTTTTCAAACTGCAGATGGAGCTGAAACAAATGTCTCTTTTCAAGTTAGTTTCACTTCCAAGCCATATCAGTAATGCTACTAATGAATTTCTGTCTCTATGTATATGATATTTCTGAATGTCTATCACTAGGGTATCTAAATGTCATTATAAATTTAATGAACAGCTGCTGCCCATTAAAAGTAAGTGTAACTTCTGCTTAAATTAAACTAGTTTAAAGAAAAATGAGCATTTAGGTTACGCAAGTGTCGCTGCTATTTATATCCAAAAGTCAAATTTCTCCTAGACTGAGGGCTAGTTTCAAAATTGCACATTTTCTAACACTGTATTTTTAAAATTTTTTTTTTTTTGGCCAGAAATTGATATCTAAACTGCAGGGATGGTAAAAGAAGTGCCTACATCACAGTACTAGTCATCTCTAAAATGTGGGTATTCATGCCAGAGGATTGAATGATCTTCCTACAAGAGGAACTTCTAGCATTTGCCTTCTCTATTGCCAATTTGATGATACTACACTGAGGTTAATTGGGACATTCAATCGTGCTCTGCCACTCTGTCTTTCCATAAAGGATTCAGGAAGATTGCCTGCTAAAATTCCTATTATCTCTGTAACAAATCTTAGTTTTACTACTGCTGGTCTAAGAGCAGGGGAAAAAGATGGGGGCAGCTCCACAGCAGAATCAATTAATGTCTTCAATGCTTTTTTGAATACTCAATTAAAAGAGCTCACAGAAAAGTCCAGAAACGAACTGGTCAGGGGAAATATACCAGGACAGTTGTAACCTCTCTGCAAAAAGCAGCAAAAAGGGCCAGGTTCAGTGTATCTAGGGCTGCTCTTTATGAGTGACTGAGCAAGGTCCAGCCCCAACTCACGAAGCGGTGCCCTGTGTAGGCAGATCAACCCCCTGCTATCTCTCTCTAATTGTAGGAAATCTGTTTATTAAGGCATAGAAAATGGACATAATTAGAGGGAACTAGAGTAGTATATCACACATGAACAAATATTGATAGCATCTGTGAGTCAAGAGGAAACAATATTGTAAATAAGCCATTTTAACATCCTTCCTCTTCATTGCTGAGTATCTTGTATCACTCCACTTTAGACATCCACCCCACCCTCTCCCCAGCTTAGCTTTGCAAAGAGCAGCTTTGTGAAGGTCTCTCTGCCTGTTTTGGGTCCTCAGAGAGCTTTTCCAATCCAGCTGCAAGCTGCTGCTTCTTAGTGATTCAGCTGCATGAAGATGCTGAGAAAGTAGGACTTGATAGTAGAGTCCACCGATGACACTTTTTGCCCCATCTCCTCTCACTTGGCAGAAGTCAGGTGGAAAAGCTCTTTTAGGTCTGGACTGTCTGCAGCTATCCCAGATGTCAGGAAATCCATCCCAGACTTCCTCCACAGTTTCTCCAATGAGAAATGCCCACTGAATTCACCATCTTATTCAGATGGAGAAATGCAATCCCTCTCTTCAGCCGTGCCACTGCCTCCCCTCACTTTCTCCTCTCTGCAAACTGGGCTACTGCTGGCCTCATTAAGACATTCCTTCCTGTGGATCCTCTTTATGCTTGACCTAATATTTGCCACTTTTATTCTGAGGAGAAACAAATGCACTGGGTTCCTTTATAAGCCTAATGAATCATTTCTTTTGAGCAGCTTATATGTGATGCTCTTGTAATTTCCTAGTCTGCTAGGAATTGTCTTTCTATCCTTAGGAAATTTGAACTTGTCATTTACTGTATTGCAAGGGAGAAGTGGTGGCTCTGTGAGACGGTGCCTGACGTCTGACCGCGATATATTAGAGCAGATGGAGGTCTCAGTAGGGCAGTAAAGAGTCCATATGGCTGAAATGGAAAAAAGGAAGAACTCAGTGACCAGAGGATCTTTTCCAGATGTTCTTTTTGCATGATTCTTTTCTGGAGTAGGAGGATCATCTCAAAAAAGATGGGTAAGAAGGTTTCACTACACTGCAGCCTTTGCATCAGCTGTTGTCCCTCACAGATTATTTTTTTTTTAGCTGTGAGTAGTTCAGTGATGGCTGGGTTTGCTTCATCCTTTACATGTAACTCCAGCTGAACAGGGGAAGCGATTCAAAGGTCAATGACAGCAGTCAAGTGGCAGCAGGGTATATTATGGGTTTCAACTCCAGGCCTTATCAGGCAACAGAGGACTAAAACCAGAAGTTAATTTGCCATAGACTTCTGTGACATGTGAAAAACTCCAAATATTTTACACCTACTGACACCATGAAAATACATGAGTGTCCCAGAGTAAAAATTTTAAGGCATATTGCTGGGGAATGAGGCACTTTGTTGCAAGACAAAACCATGCTGAAGGAAACCCTTTCAGGAGCTGTTGTATGACCTGGAATGTGGGAGTTGGAGATTTTGTCCAGGTTGTTTGGGGAAAACGAGGGAGTTCATCCAGAGTCTCTAACAATCTTAAAAAGGCTCTGAGAAATGCAAAAATCCTGTATTCAAATTTCCTTATTTGGTGGCTAACATTGTGGAAATGGGTCTTTTCAGGAGGTGTCACATGTGTCACCTCTCTGCTCTGGATGAAGAGCTATTCCTTCATCTGGCTGAGTTATGAACACAAAGACCCTGAGCTCTGTTGCAGATGCCATGTGCAGCAGGAGGGACTTTTTAAATCATTACATGTATATACAATGCAGGCATGTACAGTACAGTTCATTAATCACACTGCAAACACTTTTCCTTCAATGGAATTAGTCATGCAGATATATTTTATCTCCAGCGACTGCAGTAATTGTCAGCATGACCTTGCAACATTAATGCGACATCAAAGTGGAAGATCTCAATACCAACTGCAAAATTACTGGATATATAGAAAAAAAAAAAAAAAAGAAAATTATAAGCATCTCTGTTCATTCCCTGCCCAACAATTGTACTGTCATGCTCCCAGATACCATCTGGTTTATTAATGGACTAAAGAGGGGCAAGCTGCCATAGAGAGCCACCTCTTCCATGAGGAACAGTTTGGAGGAGTATTTAATGGAGATAACATATGATGGACAGAACTACTGGGTCTTTTTACCCTCCTCATAGCAATGACTGTTTTCTTAATAACAAGGAAGTGATTAGAAACAAAATGGTAGTCAAAACATGGCTTCAGCAAGTCCTGCCTGACCAGCCTTCTGTGATGGAGTGACAACACCTGTGGACAAGGGAAGAGCTACAGATGTAATCTCTCTGGACTTCTGTAAAGCCTTTGACTCAGTCCCTCACAACATCCTCTTTCTAATCTGGAGAAATATGGATTTGATGGGCAGACTGTTCAGTGGACGAGGAATTGGTCGGATGGTCACATCCAGAGGGTGGTGCTCAACAGCAAAATGTCTAGATGGATCTAGAGAGATAGGGTGCCTTCCAGGGGGACCTGAACAGGCTTGAGTAGACCATGTGAACCTCATGAGGTTCAAGAAGGCCAAGTGCAAGGTCCTACACCTGGGTCAGGGCAATCCTCATTATCAATACAGACTAGCAATGAGTGGATTGAGAGCACCCCTGCAAGGTACTGGTGGTATTGGTGGATGAAAAGTTGGACATGAGCTGGCAATGTGAATTCACAGCCCAGAAGGCCAACTGTATCCTAGGATGCATCAAAAGAAGTGTGGCCAGCAGGTCAAGGGAGGTGGTTATACCCCTCTGCTGCATGCTGGTGAGACCTGGTCAGAGTGCTGGAGCACCTCTCCTATGAAGAAAGGCTGAGACAGTTGAGGATGTTCATCCCGGAGAAGAGAAGGCTCTGAGGAGACTTTATGTTTCAATACTTGAAGGGAGATTACAAGAAAAATGGTGACAAACTTTTTAGTAAGGCCTGTTGCAACAGGACAACGGGTAATGGTTTCAAACTAAAAGTGGGTAGATTTAGACTAGATATGAGGAAGGAATTTTTTACATTGAGAGCAGTGAACCACTGGCACAGGTTGCCCAAAGAGGTGGTAGAAGCCCCATCCCTGGAAGTGTTCAAGGCCAGGTTGGATGGGGTTCTGAGCAACCTGATCTAGTTGAAGATGTTCCTGCTCATTGCAGGGGGTTGCACTAAATGACCTTTAAAGTCCCCTTCCAACCCAAACTACTCTATGATTCTATCTATGATTCAAAGTCTCTGGGCAGCCTACTGAATCCCGTTTGGTGCCACCCTCAAGGTGTTACAAATAAGTGTCAGACAGTTCAGAGCATTAAATATATTTTGCTGTCTTAGAATGTGATTGATTTTGTTTAGCTCCAGAAAGGTTTGAAGAAATACAGTGATCTTTTTCACATCACAGCAGCTGCACTGGTGTGAAATGTTCATCATCTCTGTATGATTTTTAATTAATGGTCTCCATTCTCTAGAGGTGTACAATGGGACTCACTTTCATTTGCACACTACTACTGTATTTGTCTTCCTTCAAGGAAATGCAGACAGTCTGAGTCAGGAACATTGCTCAGTATGAGAATAGGGCTCCTGAACTTTAGAAGCAAAGTGACCACAATGGTCAAAGTGACCACAATGGTACAACAAATCTGCAAAACCTGCAGTCAGGGAAGTTGCATTCAGAAACTTATGTCTCAAGCTTGATCCATTGTGCATTCTGCTTCATAGAAGTTAAAAATGATAGGAATTTAACAGGCACAAGATCCCCCCCCACATCCCCAGAAAAAGTATAACTGGGCCAGTAAAGATGACATCGTCAAGTGGAACAAAAGCTGTTAAACCAGCAGCAGTCTGCTTTAAAAAAAGCAATACAGTAAAATTATGAGTGCATGTAAATTGCTTCTGGCTGAGTACAGAAGGCACTGGAAAATCTTCTGTAAGGGATATTATGCTTTATCTTGGATGTGTGTATTGCTGCAATTAGGTTGTCTGCTCTTTAACTTGGAAGTGTGAAGTGTCTGGACAGTAGTATTAGAGGCAGTTGCATTCTCAATTGCCTGCTGCGCAATCAGCAGGAATAATTTTACCATTCTCCTTTATTAGCCTTTGGAGCCATAAACACCTCCCAAGCTTTCTGTGGGGAGCTCCGTAACCGGATAAGCAGTGAGTCCATTAGCAATTTGGATGCAGAAGAGCTGGAGCAAGTATACTTCTCTGGAAGACTATGTGTCTGCCTTGTACTAGCTGGTGCAGACCTCTAACAAAGACTGACAGAAAGTTTCTGCTTCAACACCACCATGGGAGAAATTCAAGGCAGGCAAGAGAGGAGTGGAGATTGGACAAGCAGAATCAACCTATGTTTTTACTTCCCCTTGAAACATATAGATATGTATATAATGAACATTTTGTCCCTGGGAAAGTGATTCACACCCAGTTCTTGTTAAGAAAACTTAAAATTGGCACAAGATGATGCTTGAACTTTGACTTCTGTGAGACATTAATCTCTTGGTGGATGGAGACTGACATGACAAATTCCATGGCCATATAGCTGGCACCAAATATGACAGCCTCAGTTGCAGCCCAGAGCTGTAACCAAATGTCTTAGCTCAGAGGTGATTCTTTCTACACTATGGTTAATGGGAACTGGTGGGTCTGACTACACAGGGAGCTGACCCTGATGTTTATCTTCAGAGGTTAAGTGCAAGATGCTGGTTGTCTCCACCATTTTTTGCATGATTGTTAAATTTACCTGAAAATATGAACAGTGTCTTGGAGGACTGAGGGTTTTACATCTTCAGCTCTGCAGAATTTTCTGCTGCCTGACTAGGGGATGGTGTGATGAACCATCATCTATATGACAGGTTAATAGAAACAGATTTTTTACAGGGATGAGATACCCCCCAGGTGTGTGGTGGGAGGCATCAGTGCATGGGGTTTTTTTATCAAACTTCTGGCAATGTCTTTTCATATTCATTGTGTAAATCTGACACAGCCCATTTCTATGGGAACATTAGCAGGGAAATGCACACTTCCGCTTTGTGAATGTGCAGCTGGCTTCCTTGCAAGTACCACCTTTCTTTCTTCATTCATACATTCATGAACACCTCATGGGACCATGGAGAAGAAATGCTCAGCAGCAGGCATGAAGGGACAAGACAATTATTCCTTCTGTTCTGGTTGACAAACATGATTGAACAATTTTTAAATACAGCTGTTTAAATCCAGATTGCCTTTCCACAAAGACAACGTCGTTGAAGAGAGACAAGGAAAGCAGGAAAAATTTCACCACAAAAGGAAGATTTCCCAGTTCCACAGCTGGAAAAGAAATGCTCTGCGGCCAAACATCCTCTCCACAGACGTACAGTGAATGGTTCCCCCATTGGCCAGCAGCTATCAGAGCTCCCTGGTGTGTCTGCACTCTAAAACAATGTCAGGAAATGTTACTGGACAGTAAAATTTTATTATCTATCATGGTAGACTGTTAAAACTGCCTCCAGTGCAGCCCAGCCTAACTGGCATTCTTCCATACAATTCCCAAGCAATTTGGGGGTTAGTGCAAGCTAAGGACTATTGCCAACACGCAACTTGTCTTGGAGGCTAAGGAAGCTCATGGCCATAGGCTGTTTGATGATGGAGAAAATGTGTATCACCAGTGTAAATGTAGCTGGCAGGAGGGTGAGGCTTCCCTCAGTCTCTATGAGAGGGTGGGTAGTACAGCTTTAAATAATGTGCTCTGCTGCTGCTGTATTGCTGAAGAAACAGTGTCTTGGTTTTGAGAAAAGTGGTTAAAGTACTGAGTTTATCACTGGGAGCAGTTTTGGAGAGGACTTTATAGGTGTTAAACTCAGCTGGCCAGGGGGTACATACGGGTGAGACACAGGGACTGTGATCCTGAATGTGAGGGGAAGGTGGAAGAATTCCTTCATGGCAGGAAAAAGGCAAAGGCTCATACCAGAGAGGGTGAGTAGAAGGCCAGAAAGGGGATGAAGATGCAGGGGCATCTGTCTTTGCTGAAGCAGCAAGCATGCCATGACTTGTTTGTTTTACATTACCTCATTTTCTGCCACCTCTACTGGATTAGCCCATCTCTTGTGTCATCTGCACAACCCACGGAGACTGAGGAGTGAATGGGAGGTCACCCTCCTCTTTAGGAGTTTTCCACACTGTTGTTAACACAGGCAGACCTTGATCCTGGACTGCACAACAAGTGCAGTGTTCAGGGACATAGCCAGACCCTTGCTTTGACCCTTCTTCCCCTCTCACAGCAAGACCAGTTCCCTGTGTTCATTTTATCAACAAACCCTGCTGAAGAAGCAGCTGTGCCTTTCCTGGAAGAGGGGTCTGGTGTAGTGGAGCAAGACAGAGGTGAACTCTCTGTAGCATGAAGTTCTTCTGGAAAAGGAGGTGAACAGAAGTTTCATCATGATGCAGACTCCAGTACTGACTCACTGGGAGCACTGCCTGCGTGAGACTTCATAGAGCTGTTCTATTCTAATACATAACTTAAAGAAATTGAGTGGCAACTCATCTAAGCCTCTTGCACTGGAGTCTGCTGAGTACTGAAGCTCTTTCTGAAGGTTTGGAAAGAAATAAATCATAAGGTGGTTGAGACCATTTTGGAATAATAGAGTTAGAGCTGATTCAACAAATGAGATGTGTGTAGAAGCACAGAGCATGAACTTATGCAACCAGTGTAACTAGATCTCTACTCCTTACCCACTCATTATTCTCTTTTCAGCAGGGTCTCATGCTAAAAGGGATGACTGATTTAAACACAGGGGCAAATGGGACTAAATACAAGCTTAATTTCCCTTTTTTTGTCTCCAGCTTTGCTCTCAAGGTGAAGCACATGCAATCAGGATGATATGCCCCACCTCATGGTGAGACATACGCAAGGGAATGCAATTTCTTATTAATAAAAGAATTTGTAAGTGAAATACTACAGCCTTCCACCATCTGCACACATTCATCTGGTGTGTAAAATAATTGTTACATCCTGCAAATAAATCAGCACAATGAGATAGAGGGGCTGAGCATCAATTTATTTACACCCCCTTCTTGATGGAAGATTTTGGGAGTCTGTCCTGAGTTCGGCCTGGATAGGGTTAATTTTCACCAGAAGCTGGGAGGGGATAGACAGGATAGACAACTGAGCCAGCCAGTGGGGTGTCTGATACCATACTGATGTCATGCCCACTATATAAGGGCAGGAGGTGGGCCAGGCTGGGTGGGAGGTCTGTGGTGTGAGGAACTCCATGCAGCTCTGGGGTGGGCAGGGTGAATGAGCAGCCACATGGTGCTCAGCCCCTGTCTGGGTCCAAACCATGACAGAGTCCAACATCTGCTGGGAAAGATAACTCCCCAACTGCGTTTAATCTTCACAGCTAAGGCAGACTTCCCTCTCACTTTCTAACACAAAGTTTCATGCTGCACTACTAAAAAAGTTTTCAAGGTTTATGTACAGGAAACTGTTGTGTTTGCATTTTGTCTCCTCACCCTGGTGTCTCTTTTCATGGCAAAAACCAGCTGCAGTATTTACAGAGCAGTTACAGACACTGCAGGCACAGCATAATATCCAAAGTGTAGGTTAGCACCTTCATTAGAATCATGGGAAGTGGGAAGGGTAGGGGAGAGGCATTACATATGCAAGGTAGTGCAATAGAAGAAGCCATGCTGGTCAGTGGTCAAAGCTGTGTTGTTTCTCTTCCCAGTAAACTATTGCCCATGCTGCTTCTTCATCTTCTTTTTTTGTTTTTTTCAACTTTTTATTACAGGATAATCTGTGGTTCTGGTCCCTGAGCACCATATGCAATGGTTTGGTTTTTTTCCAAAGCAGGAATGCAAAGGAGGGAACTATTTTGAGCTCCTGTTCTTTACTAACATAATGCATCTTCTTCAAGGAGCTCTTTGCATACCAAACCTGTGGGTCTTACTTTCTAACCTGCTCACTTTCCAAAAAGGATGAAGTAAATTGCCTAGAGTGTGGTGAATGCTTTAGGGTGAGGGTTAAAGCAAAGGATATCCTCTATCTTACAAGATAAGATAATTTTAAGACTACAAGTAGCATTTTCCAATTCTGTATGGGATGATTTTCTACCTCACAGAATTGCTGTGCAGCTGAACTGATAAGATTTAGGAGAAGCTGAGGCTTACAGAAGACAAGGACTGTGCTTTTGGACCTGCAGAGCAAAGCCTGCTCTCTTGAAGTCCTAGCCTAGCAGGAAGAGAGTTTTCAAATCAAATTGGCTCATGCCCTTGTTGACCCTGATGTTATGATGATACACACAGTATGAAACCTCTCTTATGAACAAGAACACATATCACACAGCTTGGTAAAACCAGTAGTTTCCTGGAAGACAAAGAAAGAGGAGATAATCATGATTGCCTCTATTCTTGTATTTTGCTCCTCATAGAGGAAGAATAGCTCTTCAATGTCTTTTCAGTTTCAGACAATAAATAAGAGTTATAGCAAACATAAAAAATTAAAGAGAATTCTGGTTTGGGTTTCTGGGGTTTGGGTTTGGGTTGTTGTGGGGATTTTTTGTTTTGTTTGTTTGTTTCTTTTTGATTGTATCCTATGTCCCTTCTTTATTTCTTTGTACATGTGACCTCTGCTTTTACCTTGATCTTCAAACCTTTCTCCCTCCTCTGCACTTTTGTAAGACTCCAAACAATCCTGCTGCTGTGAAATGGACTTGGTTTTCATGTAGCTTTGTAATTAGGACTTTGAAGGCTTTCTATTTTTTTAGAGTAAGTGAATCAAATCTGACCCAGATTGGCCACAATCAGACATTTCTATCTTCTAGAAGTTGTCCAGAGAGGAGTATTAAATGTTCCCCATTTCTTTCCTGGTTGAGAGTGTCTCAGCACACCAATGAATGATGCTCCAGTTAGTTCTTTTGTTGGCAGTTTCAATAGAAAGAGCCAAGCCAGAAAGAACTAGAGGCTGGACTACCTCAGCTGAAGTGATCTACTTATCATGGTCAGCCCAGGGCTTTCCAGAAGAGGTAAATTAGGGGCTTTTCTCAAATGTACTGAAGACTTAGATGTCCGTGAAGTATCTTGAGTTCGGGGGAAGAGCACCTTATATTCAACACTGCCAGACCTGTTTTTTCTTTATAAAATGAAGACAAATGGGAGCTGGATTCAGGCTGCCCTCTACAGCTTTATAATGTGTTTGGCATGAACTGGAGAGCTTACCATGGCCATGCAGCAGTGGGGAACATTATGCAGTCGTGGGGCTCCTAGGCAGTCAGGACAGACATTGATAAGGAAGGTCAAAATAAAGCAACCGTGTTGTTCCTGGCAGTGCAGGCTCTCACCAGGCTGGATGTCACATAGTCTGCATTGTCCTGGAATGGAGTCTTCCTCTTGCCAGTGACTGAGCTCATAGGTACTTGCTGTGGTTCACATCCAGGTTTGATGCACCTTTCCTGCTGCTGTGCTTGGCATCAGGGGCCTCTCTCCAGAGGTAAACTGAGTGTCCTGCATCCTCCTTGGTCAAGAGGGTGCTTACTGAGGGTCATCTTCAGTGTAGGCTTAGCTTAAGCTAATAACTTTTGCCATTCAGTCATCTCCACAAAGTATCTCAGCTGTATCTGAATATCTCTGCCAGGCAGAAAACTACCTCTGATTGATACAACACCAATCACTGGGCAACCCTAAATCATTGCATAGAGAAAAAAAAAAAAGATAAAGTGTCACTTTTCCTAGGAAGTTATTACTCAATTCACTGTTAATCTCATGTTTACGGAGTCCAGGGCCCTTCCTTAATGTCTTTGCAATCTCAGTATTAGTGACATTAGCAGAAGTCAGCAATAGAAGCATTTCTATGAAAGCCACCTAAAATCCACCTCTTTCACTTCATATACAAACACTGTTGTCACCCACATTTGTGTACGATTGCAGAGTGTGGCAGAGCGAGGTGTGAGTGACATTCCTTGCCTGCTGTCACTCCCTGGAGAGCTTGACTTTATCTCTTTTCTTGATATATGTCTTTTTCCTGATTTATCAAGATATCAGCTGTTGAAAATGGCTCAATACTGCTGTTCTTTGACAAAAACTGAGTCATTCATGGCTAAGAGGAATATAATTATCTTGCAAATTCTTTCTCCAAACAATAAATTAGAACAGTAGCAATACTGATTTTTTTTTTTTTTTTTTTTGTTCTGTGTTTTTACCCTCTCTTCTTTGCTTTATTTCAACCTGCTGCACAGCTCAGGGCTGACTGGGGAGTATACTGAGCTTTCACAACTCTTACAATTGGAGTTCAGCGTGTCTTCATCTTCAGCCCTGTTAAATTACTTCAGTAGGATGTGCAGAAAATCTTTTTTCTTTGCATGAACCCCAGATGAAGCTTGTCACTCACTCCTGGAGATGAGTCTATAACAGCTGTACTTCATGTCATGGATGTTTGTCTTCATTCAGTAAGTTTGGTCTGTGTTTCACAGACACAGTACAAGCAACCACACCTCAATACTGTGGTGAAACCTGTTCCCCGAGGTCCAGTTAAAGCTTCAGTAAGAAAGAGCGTGGGTCTGGTTACATCCCTGCCTTGCAGGGTTATAAATATTGCTCTGCACATTTTGGATGGGCTCCTATTACTCAGTCTTTTCAGTGGTGTTCAGAGTGGTCCCTGACTAAGTTGACAATAGGATAAAGCATGCAGTGGAAGGACCAAACACAAGGCAGAGAAGATTTAAAAGGTCTCTTAGATGTACAGGGAGTAAGACCTGGGCATTTTACAGCGTAGTCCAGCAGCACCATTAAATAAGATTTCATCTGCTTTGGTGAAGCCATTTTCCCCCCAAATTCAGAGTTTTTGAGTTTTCCCTAGACTACACTTAGAATGGTGATTTGAGTTTTGCAAATAGCAACAATTACAGATGAAATATTTATGCCTGCAAAGAGTAAATTCATTAATGACACAAAAAGAACCTTGTTGCTTCCATGGAAAAGCAGTAGAATATCTTAAATAAGTATTTGGGGGCCAGTTTATATTTTCTGACATTGAAACAAAGTTAAAAATTCCTTCATTTTGAATCTGCTGAGCTTTAAGTTAGTTTCAGAATGAGTTGCTGAGTCTGTATGTCAGGAGGGTTCTGTAACAAATAGGCTTGAAATGCATCTTAAGTTTACATTTTTTTGGTGTGCAGCTGAATTTTATTTTATTTTATTTTATTTTGTTTTATTTTATTTTATTTTATTTTATTTTATTTTATTTTATTTTATTTTTTCTTTTTTATTTCTTTAGGAATTTAAGCCATCTTCAAGAACTGTATTTATGAGTAAACAAATTGTACACCTAAAAAGCTCATCTAGCTCTGGGTTAACTGGTCTAATGTATTCACCACAGTGCATTTTTGAATCACATCCTTTTTTTTTTTTTTTTTTTTTATGAGTGATAGACCAAGCCCTAAAGTTTGGAGGCAAACCCACACCTTATGTTTTCAAAGATTCTTATCTGGGTGAGACTTGGTGTTACTACTATCAAACTCCACTGTGAAATGCAGCTATTACTGAACACAAGAGTCCAGTTCAGCATCTCAACAGCTTTTCAATGTTACATCAGTATGAACAGAATTAAGCCAAAATTGGCTTTGCTGAGATCTGTCAGTTCTAAACAAAACTTGTAGCAGGAAAATCCCTACTGCACTCTGCATCAGTTGATAAGTCAATCAACTGAATTTGCAGGAGAGTCAATTTATAAAAAGATCAAGGTCTCCTTGGGTTCTTACCATTTTCTCTTGGCAAGAGACTCTTAGTACTTAAATGCTTTTAACCTTCACTATATCCCTTAACATTTTCTCTGATATGTTGTATATGGAATGAAGACACTTAAAAGATAAAGTAAGATCTCAAGATTTGCTCTCCTTTTTGCCTTGTATGATGGGGGAGTCAGGAAGGAGAAGAACCAGATTTGACTACAAAGATAGATAAAATATCTTTGGATAAAATTGCTGGCTAGAAAACTGACAGGGTTTTATTCAGCTTACTCACTTAAGAGGGATCTAAGTTTATGAGAATGATGAACAATTAATCTTCACTCTCCAAGATGACAGACTTTGATTTTTATGAAGTCTATGAATAGAGGCAGGTGGGACAGCCAACTTAGACTGGTGTGTTGTGGCAACTGGATCTCTTCATGGGTGGTGCAGGAGGTCCAGGTTTAACAGCCATGGGCAGCAAGGAGCTTGGATCAGTCTTAGAAGACTTCTAATTGCTTAACTCCACCTCTGTATTTTGTATTTACTGAACATATCACATGCAGTTACTTTAGTCACCTTTGCTACCCATCTGTAAAAGAAATAGATATTATTTTATTACAGACTCTCTCCAAATACCAGCTAGGATAAAGCTGCCAAAATGCAGGTCTGATTGACACCAGACTCTGGGTTCCTCCACCTTATATTTGGACAAGAAATCTGCAGACAATACCAAAATTTGAGTCATATTGCAGATCTAGCCCAACATCCTTTTCTGATAATATCCAATGCTGGAAAAATGATACAGAAGGGACAGACATGTCATATGTCTTCCAAGATCTCTCCAGATTTCTGAAATTTGGGTCTCCAGTACTTCCTACCCTAAGGTGTTAAAGCACTTCCAGCATGTTTCTCTTTTATTATCCATAAACCTATATTGTTTGGAAATTCATTTTGAAGCCTGCAGACTGCATCTGCCTGTTCACTAGGCATCAGGAGCAGGCCATTCACATAGACAATCCATCTAAAAGAGCCTGTTCACACAACTCCCACTGAAACCAATGGCTATGTCCATGGTACCTGGAGCAGGGATCTGCCCCCCTCCCGTCCTCCCCCTCCTGGACATGGAGCTGCCTTGAAGACAGCATGCCTGAGAGCATAGCACACACTTGGGGATCTGGGACCTGTTGGCATGTTTGAGTTCATTGGTGTGTTCTGGCTGCAAAGCTTTGCAAATTTTCAGCTTTGGTTTTCCATGGGGTTTTTTTTTTGGCAGCTGTTAACAGAAAAATCTAGAAATATCATTGAAAACTAGGTTCCTAAATGCCTCATTCTAAATCTATCCTCTGCAAAGGACAGAAGATGATTTTGCCTTTTCTACCTGCATTACTATGGATAAATGTTACTACTGTTGGTAAGGCACACAGCTATTACAGTGGCAGAAGACAGAATAGAAATCCTAGATCCAAAACCAAATTAAAAAGATATCAGCTTGAAATCCCAGCAGCATCATGGATGCATTTGTGGCACTAATTGGTTTAGCTCCTAGAGGAGGTAAACTGTTAGACTATCTCATTTTGAGTTAATTTGAGAGTTTCTGCACAGTTCTTCATTGTACGATGCAGAGAAAGCTCGCGATTCTCTGCATTTTTCTAAAAAATAATTTTTAAAAAGAAATCCCTTTTGAATTTTCCTTTCCTCACAGGTTGGTCTGGACATGTGATTCACCAATGCTAGTGCTCCTGGAATTAAAATGTTGACAGTTTGTATTGCATTTTCCTATTCCCAAATAACATTTTATAAAGATGAAGGTGATTCCCTTGAGTCTGTCCCCCCAGCATCCGATTCCTTGCCTCTGCATCATAAAATATTACATTTTGGTCATTATGACTGTCTCTTACTAGTCTATTTTTGTGCAGGTTATTTAGGGACATCCCCAAGTCTTTGCTTTCTGTTACACGATTTAGCCCCAGCTTCACCAGTGAAAATTCTAAGGATCAAGGAAAGATTTATTTACACTTGGCAGCTTGTGACATAACTTACAATTTTCAGCCAGCCTAATTCAGAAGAAAATGCAAAATAAAGCAGCTACCAAACTTCTTCCATCTCTGAAGTTCTCCCCTTTCACAAGGAGAGAAGGGTCTAACATGCATAAAACTGGATTAGGAAGATTGGAAAGA
Organism: Megaceryle torquata; assembly: GCA_024611175.1. Lineage (NCBI taxonomy): Eukaryota > Metazoa > Chordata > Aves > Coraciiformes > Cerylidae > Megaceryle > Megaceryle torquata. The sequence continues at coordinate 30,539 of JANIJG010019020.1, forward strand.
ATATCCAGAGTAGCAGGGATTCCTAACGGAGAGATTATCTCACTATAGGACAGTCAAAACTACACAGTTTTGTAAGTAATTTACAAAGCACTCTGCTTTGAGAGGCTCTGAAGTCCTTTATGACTGAGACTTTCAAGTGCTCAGCACCGAATATATTCAGTCAGTTTTGTAAGAGCACGCTCAGAGTTGTCAAAGTGTAAAGGCCTCTCTCGGATCTATGGAAACAAACTAAATTGTGGGAAACAATAATTAAATATTGGCTCAAACAAACATGTAACGTGAAATAACAAAACCACTGGCTGTTAATATTTCATGCAAGGATAGGTAGTTTTGGCTACTCTCAGCAAAGCCATAAGAAGGCACTGAACTACTGAGGAGAAAATTAATTTAGCTAAATTTAGAACCTCCTCGAAATGACAGAAACTCCCATTAACTTCAATAGAGCCAAGATTTCACGCAGAGCTCCTAAATTTAGTGCAGAACTTGAAACATTCATAATTAGCAAAATGGGAGTTCTGAAATGGTAGGAATGGCTTTATTTATTTGCCCACTAATTCTTATTCCACTGTAATTTGAACAATCATTCATTAGAGGAATGGTTCATCTGTTTCCCAAGGTGTTTTCTTAAATCTCGAGAAAAATTTTGAGGGAAGATTCCCCAAGCCTTGTATTGTGATGGGATTTTAGTGTGCTTCTTGAATCAACAAATGGTAAGCTTCCTTCAAAAATCTGGTTGGATTTTCAAACAGCTGATGATAGCCTGTTCTTTGCACCAAATTAGAGAAGAAGATGTACATCCTTTGTCAGTGTGAGGAAAATGTAGATCTACATTTTCATTCATTCACGTCTGGCTTCCACCCAAACACCAGAAGGGATTTCTTGTTTCCTCCATCAACTGTAAACCGGAATGAGCTTGTATCTTCTTCCTCTTGAAAAGGCAGCTGTCAGGCAAATGTTTTCATAAAAAATAATGTTTGTGCATACTCTGCACTCAGCTTCATCTGTACGTTCACAAACTGTGAATTGTGCAAAACTAGATCTCTATCAGCTGACCTCTTGCAGGCTTCAATTAACAAAGCACAAACACCAACACCAAACCTGCTGACTGGTCTGTATGCAATTTCACCTTCTCTGGGTTTGTTTTTTTTCTGTTGGGGAATGAATTAAATATATAGGCTATGAATGGATCAGTGAATCTTGTTCGAGATCAAGTTTGACTTGCATCATAGGCATATCAAAGGCTGACTGGGTAACTGTGGTAACTTTAACAAGCTTTTCTTGGAGCTTATTTCATTAACAAAATTTTGTTAATTAGATTTACAACCCTAATAGCAAGTACCTAAAATGTCCTCCCACCTTCTCTAAACTTCTTGCAGGCCATGTAAATCCCACAAGACTGCTCAAATGAAGGGTAAACTTGCTTACTTTGTAGGCAGTGGTCTTTAAAATCAGATACTTGGTCTTCACAGATGGCTGTTAGCACCACGTGAACAGTGGTTTCTATGAACTCTGTGCATACTTGCTGCTCTTACCACTGGCTGGATGTGAGCTGAGCCTCTGGCAGCTGAACACGTATGAAACATTCAAGATAACTCGTGTCTCATATTCACACAAGCACCTGATATTTCCTCACCCATAAGAATATACAAAATGAAGAACAAACTCAGTGGCTTGAACCAAAAGATTGCCCAGAGAACTGTGTCTCCAGCAGCACCCAGTAAAGCAAAGTTTACATTCCTGGCTATTGCTCCTTAGTTTATTTTTATTCCCTATGATAACTTCTCCATTTTCAGACAAAAGCTGCTTAAACATCTCTGGAGTGGAAAGTTGCATCTGAACTACAACTACAGCATTTTACTTCTCCAGCAATTGTCTGAGTTTCTGAGTGCACTGATATTTTGGCCTTCTCAGTACCCCGTGGCAGAATCCCATTGTTCAGCTCCATCCCACACAAAAGAGAACTCTTTTATATCTCCAGCAAGCTGCTTGATAACACCACCATTTTCCAAAAATCCTGAAGCACTTAAAACAAGCACATCTCATACTAATTCTCTGTAACAAAGACAGCATCTTTCCAGGGAGCTACTGCTTGCCTACTGGCATACAGTTTGAACAAAGTGTATTGTACCAAATTAATCCTCTGCCTTATTTACTGCCTAGCTTCCTCTAGGTTACATCTGATTTGGGGATATCTGGTGCTAATAAAATAGAGATTCATATGGAACTGTCTCATAAATAACTCACAGTTCCCTCTATCTCTGGTCACTGTGCCTGCCTACTTAGCCAAGGTGTTCAGAAGCTGCTGAATGATCGTTTACTTTGCCACGGTAAACTGAGGAGCCTCTAGCAAGGTCTGCCACATGCTGACTGGGAAAATGAGGCTTTCAGAAGTTCTCTTTGTCCTTCTCTGGCCACCCACCCACCCTGCTTTCCAGAGCACAGCAAGCATTGCTTTTTTTGTTTTTTTTTCTTTTTTTTCTGAAGTGATAAAGCAGGTTTTTGTCATCCTATCCTTCTCCATATGCTTCCTTTAGCAGAAAAATAATCCAGCAGCAACAAGAAAGCTCTGTTTGCATCAGTGAGCTCCTTTCAGCAACCTGGCTGAAAAGACCTTTTTCCTTCTTCCCCAAATCCAATTGTCCAGATGCTTGAAAAAAATTTATTTTCTTAAGCAGAAGTTGGATTTTTTTTTGTTCTTTTTTTTTTAATGTTTGTCTTCGAGAAGAGTTGAAAACCTTCAGTCTTTAGCAATATTAAAGCTTGATATTAAATGATTTCTTTTTCTAAATATAGTTTCTGTGCATTTGATAAAAAAATACATACTTCTGCTGTTCCCCTTTTTCTAAAGAAATTAAATTTCTTTAGTCACCTTAGGGCAGGTGCTCAAAACCAGATGCATGGTGTCACTAGTCATTTTTAACAATCTTAGTTTTACATTTGACAGTACATCACATAGGTGGGTGTTGAATACTTCTGAAGGCAGGTGAGAAATGTCATTTCAATACATATCTATTCGAGGCCAGAAGCACAGTAAGACAGCAAGCACTCCAGGCAGAGTCTCAATCTAATTTCCCAGCTAGGACGGGTGTGTGGCCCTACGCAGGCTGGGCCTTATGCTGTATGGTTCAGCACTGCCTTCCATTTCAGCTGACTAGAAAGAGCCAGATTTGATGGTAGAACCTCTTCTCTATCTGTCCTTAGAAGCCTTCACCACTGGCAGAATGCTTAGAGAGGGTCCAAGCTGGACATGATTTTATGTCCAGTTTTTCCTCTTCTACAAACTTTGAGTGGATACCAAAGGACGTTTGCCTTGTCCTTGTGGTTTGTGGCTTCCTGTCACAGGTCCAAGCACTCAGCTGATTTCTGAACCAAGAGCAGGGCAAGGAAAGGGGATAGTCTGTGTTTATGATGCAGATTGTCCTTTCCTGGCTGTGCAGCTCTCTCTGCCCGTGGCCACACCAAGGAGTTCAGGGACTGTGTAAACCCAATTTGCAACTGGCTTCTTTGCCAAACAAGTAGAGGAAGCAGTTGCCTATGGATCACTTTTCATGAGTGTAAGGTAGCACCACTCAATCTTTAAAAGAAAGGGGAACAGGACTCTTAGGGTTTTCACAAGCCTTACATAACCTTTGCTTCAAAAAAGGGTTTTCCCGAGACACTGTGGTACTCACTATGGTTTGGAGAACCAGAGGAATTTGATTGTCTCTTTTTTAAGACGCAGCTGCCCGCCTGAACCAAGACAAGGACAGTATCCCCCATAGTTCATGATTGCCAGTGACCCTCAGAAATGCCTTCTTGGAAAGTAATATGTATATTGGCAAAATCCCCCACCAAGCTAAAAGGGATGCATTATTAACTGGGATTGGTCCCTAGCACATCTTGACCCCCGAACTATCCACAGGTGTTATGTTTAGAAGTGCAGTTCCTGCCAGCCAATCCTGTGTTGGGCAGTTGCAGGATGGACAGGTCATAGTTTTGTTCATTTTCCCCTAACCATTTTTTTAATCAGATCCTGCAAAAGTGTGGTGATACCACTCGGAAAGGAGCAGATAAGCTGCTTAGCTACAAGACCAGCAGCAAACTTGATTTAGACCCTACCAGGGATGTACAGGTCTAAATTCCAAAAGCTAGTCTGCTTTGAGTCAAAACTGGCAACCATGTTTCAGACTTTGCACTTCTATCTGATGAAGAATCTGATACTTCTGCAAGTGCTGGTGTTCCTATTCTTTCAGGTAGTGGGTAGAGGCATCACAAGTCATCAGCATGATGTAATCAGCATGTTGCTGCCTTTCCACAGTTACCTTGTACTTTGTCACCACATCGGTGTCCTGCTGCAGAGCAGGGTAATTCATCCAGGGGATGCACCTGGAATTCCCACCCCTATGAACGGGATGAGCCTGGTGGAGTAGGACACTCCTAAAATGAGTCAAATTTCCCCACAATAAGGATTTAGTATCAGAAGGGATTGCATTGCAGTGATGGGTGCCTCAGATATGCTTATAAGGGTTAGAGATCCAATTGCACCAGTGGGGAGAGGGGCACACAGTCTCTAAAGCTAGCACTGCTCGCTACCTTTAAGATAGGCACAGAGTAGCTTCTGTAGACTTGGGTTACCTGGAGGTCTCTTAGTCTCTTGGTACATCTTGGAGCAACTGGAAATCTTCCAGGAGAAAGCATGTGAAGAGGATAAGCATTCAGAAACACAGATGTGTACCCTACATTACTAAGACTTCAGCTGGCAAACTCAGCAGCTGCTTCCTTTCTCCCTGTTCCTGAGGCTCTTGTGCACCCAGCCTGTGATTTTGACCTGTTTCCTGATGCCCCTGGAGGACTGGCTCCACAGCAAGGCTCCACTTTCCAACACATGCACTCTTTCTCAGACCAAGAACCAGCAACTTCCTTGATTTACAAAATAATTCCTCCTTCCACTGCTAAACGGTGCTTTCAATACCATGGGATATTTCATATGCTTAAAAAAAAAAAACCAAACCCAACAAACCAACAAACCACCCCTCCAGCTGACTTTTTTTTTTTCTGGCAAAAAATGTCCTCTGAAGACCTCAGTACTCTCCAGGCCTAAAGAAAGCACATAAATGCAGTAGCCTTGTTCCTTTCCCTAGGAGTGGAAAATGTTCTGCTGCTGCCCATATATCACCCAGGAACTCATTGCGCTGTGAGGTATGCTTAGACCTTGGCAAGGATGGAGAGTAGATGAACAGATTAACTGCTTTGTTTGGTCCTTACTGAGACTTTTGGAGAATTAATCTTCTCTCAAATACAATTTCTCATGCATAGTTTCTTTTTCTTGCTCATTATGACCAAAAGGCTGTGACAGAAATGTTTTGAAGGTATTTGGACAGCCATACTCTTCATGCAGAGCTGACAGTTTTACCAAGCCTGAACAGTGGAGATAAATTTGTTTCCTCAGCCCTTACCAGGAGCTGCATTTTGGATAAAACCTTAATTGGCTAATGATTTCTTGGACATAGGATTTTTTTTTTCTGAGGATCTAGAAGATCCACTTCTAGTCTTTGCATAGCTTGACAGTTTCTCTTAAATTTCTCCATGCAACTTGTAACTTTCCAATTTTGAGGCTCTGCTCCTATAGGTATACTGTGGCTGAGGTTACACTTGAAGGTCACTGGGAAACAGGTCCTCATGTGCATTGCAAATGCATACCTGTTAGGTACTGTTAACTAGTAATCACTAGATTAGCTCTTTTCTAGTTGTTCTGATGGCTGTGTCTCAAGAGCCGCAGAATGGTTGAGGTTGGAAGTGACCTCTGGAGGTTATCTCATCCAATGCCCCTGCTCAAGCAGGGCCATCTAGAGCTAGTTGCCCAGGTCTGCGTCCAGATGGCTTTTGAAAAAGGCTGCTGGACAGCCAGTGCCAGTGTTCAGTCACTCCCACAACAAAAAAGTGTTTCCTGATGTTTAGATGGGTGCTGCTGTGTTTCATTTTGTGCTCATTATGTCTTGACTTCTTAGCTGTTCCAGCTGCAGTTTAAACTGTCAAGCTCCTTATGTGAAGCCGCAGAGTGCTTTTCTCCTTCCTTTCTGACACACTTCCTATAATCTTCCACAGCTCTCCTCAATCCACCCTCCCTGTGGCTGAAGCTTCTCCAAAGTTACTTCTGAAGATGAACTGTTTCTGGATTCACAACTTCCATCATAATTAAGGGCTAATGTGTTACTATCACCTATCAACCAGGAGATTGTGCTTCTAACACATATTTACACCCAAAATGGAGCTAAAATCATGTTAGAACACAGGATTTCTTGGCTAACAGTTGATTTAAAAGGTGGAGTGAAAATAACATCCACTGAGTGTTCCTATTTATGAAAAGTCTTGATGCTGCTTGCCTTTGCATTTGATGGTCCAAGCAACAGATGCACGTTTGTGCCTTGCTGAGCCCTGTTGTGCCATACTGAACCCCCTTCAGCTACTGTGCACTCCTCTCAGTTTGAAGACATTATGAGAAACAGCAAGATCAGAGGGCACCTAACATAGGGCTCATCTGTAGGGACCAACTCATTTTCACTACTCAGACCTGAAGCACGGGTTTGTGTACTTGTTTGTAAAGGACCTGTCCATGCAGATTTCAAATCTGTGTGAGTAACCGTTTTGGGGGTGTAACAAGTTAATTTATTCCTGTGCATGTTTTATTTTGTTCCCATTTAAAACCTAACGTTATTCTTTTGCATTAAAACCATTATCAGATTTCTGGAGTTAATGAGCCAGAAAGACTAGAACACGGCAAATTTTCTTCCACTGACTTGGAAAAACGTAGTCATTAAAAGAAAAGACATCACTTGTTATTCCATGGGTCTAAAAGATTATTTGTTTATTTATTTATGGAGAAAAGTGAGGAGAATGACAATGGCAGATAATTAGACCTGGAAAGACATACCTCAGAAGGAACTGTACAAACTTTAAAGGTACGTGTCATTTGAAAGGTTGGCTGATGTGGTACCTATCTCTGCTTTTAACATTTCCTTCAGCCTCTAAACAAGGTGAATGCTGAGTAAAGCATCAGGCCCTATCAGCAAGGTACAGGCTGCGATCTCAGACACGGTTTGGTGTCCATTGCATCTCTGCAATGTCACAGCTCGGCCAGAGTCTGCCTGGCGTTGCTTAACATCCCAAGGGATTCAGGGGAAAACCTCTCCGGGCAGCTCCATGCAGCAGTTACTGCTGGAATGGGACGTATGGCTTCCTCTATGGCTCCTCAGTGCTTTGCTCAGTGATAAGCATATAGTTAGTGTGCATCTATAGACACTTATGCAAGTGTAGATGCATCCTTAATGAACTTATTTACTTGCAACAAATTTAATATGTTAACAAATAAATAGATCATCCTGATGACTAAACAGGCATTAGCAATGGAAGAGACTAAGGGAACGAACCTTTTTGACTTTCTACCCAGTGCTTCTTGTTGAGGTAAAGCTGTCCTTGTCAGTTGTTGCATTAGTTACTTGAACTCAAGGTACCTGAAAATGTTGCAGAAGTTTCTGGAAGGATGTGGAGTGTGCCAACACTGCCTCCTGCAGTGTGATCCTGAGATACTTGAGCTTCTCCTCATAAAAAACCTCACTGTGGTTAAAGGACTGGGTTAAAACCAGGTCTCTTGGCAGTGTACCAGTCTTTGTTGCTTTGGGATAGGAACAATGGATGAGCCTGTGCCCTGTGGGAAATTCTGTCACCCTCACTGGCCTTCCTGCCCTGCAGGTCCTGCACAAAGATGTGGGCATCTGCTGTGTAGGAGGTGATCTTCACCACAGAAGTGACTCCAGTTGTCCATACTCGAAAGCAAGTCTGAATGAAGGAGTGTCTCCCTCACTTGTTTAGATGTGGAGAAATAAGTAGTTAAACTACTTAAATGCCACTTGATTTCTATCTTTGTACACTCTTAGTATCTACACAATAAAATGAAACCAAAAACTACAAAGATTTGTTCAAAAAGGGTAAAGTTCCCTGAGAAAATGTTGCTATTAAACTCACAATCACCAAAACTTTATGATATTGATATTTATGATATGTTATCATATTTATGATATATGAAAAATGGTGTCGTGGTTTGAATTCTGACAGCACCCTATCCCCACCCTGGGGGGGGGGAAGAGAGAACTGGAGGGGTAGGAGTAAGGATACTCATAGGTTGAGATAAAAATGATTTAACAATTGAAATAAAGCACGATGAAAATAATAATGATAATAATAGTAATAATAGAATATACAAATGAGTGATGTACAATGTAACTGCCCACCACCCGCTGACCAATGCTCAGACCATTCCCAGCTAGTGATCCCAGAGGAGAGAAAATCCCAAAACTGCAGTCCCAGAAGAGAGTGTGTTTCCCAGCCAACCTCATCTGTATGCTAAGCATGATAGTTTACAACATGGAATATTCCGTTGGCCAATTTGGGTCCGTTGCTCCGGCTGTACTCCCAGCTTCTTGTGCACCTGCACACTAGCAAGACATGGGAAGTTGAAAAGTCCTTGATTTCTTAGCAACAACTAAAAGCATCAGTATATTATGAACATTCTTCTCATGCCAATTCTCGTACTGAATCCAAAACACAGCACATTTCTAGCTACTAAGAGGAAAATTTAGCTCTATCTCAGTCAAAACCAGGACAAAATGGCACGAGCTTCCCGGAGTAATTCTACTTGTCAGCACTGGACTATAAAAACACTGACCAAAATTAAAAATCACTAGAAAAATTTCAGTTGTAATTGAAGAACCAATTTCATTGAACAGATATTGACTAGATCCAATGGAGTTTTTACAGGGTAAGGCCCTAAAATGAAAAAAACGTCATTAATTTAGAGGTAAGTTCAACTAAGCACATCCTAGAGAGCAAAAGAACAAAAAGATTTAAAGCCTCACCTCCACCTAGCCTAACATCCAAAATATATTTGTTTAACAGTTTATTAAACAAAACAGAGATAATTTCTGCACGTCTCTCCTTAGGAAGTAATGCTGCTGAGCTCAGTATGCTTTCTCTCACATCAGAAGATATGAAGAAATCGTCTTTGGTCTTTTCTGCTGCAGGGAAATCTTAGCTGGTCAACTGAGATTCAGTAGTGTTTTATTCATTTTAATACTTTTTAAAATTTAAAGACATTTTAGTGAATCTACTGTTCCCAGAACATTGTGGGAAACAGACAACAGACATTGTAGCTATTTCTACATAAGCCCTTTATTCAAATGGCTTTTAGCATCAGGGGTCTGGCTTAATGTCCTTGAACTCATAGTTCAAATCATCTCAGAAAAATCTGACATTGCTCTCTGATTTACAGAAACAGCATCTGAACTTGTATTTGCATTTGCAAGAATGCAAATAATTTATCTGCTCACAGATTTTCTGTCAGGTTTAAACTCCACCTTTCTGAGACCAGATTTCACCTAACTGTATGAACACATGAACTAAATGGTTCCTTAAAGTATAAAAAGCAAATGCCCACAGTAAACTTTAAAGAAGGTGCCTCAGAATGGACCCAAGTAGTTTTCGTTCAGTACTCATAGCACTAAAATTAATGAAAGACATAAAATACAAGATTTTTGGTGTGCATTATAAGTAAGCATAAGCTAAAATGTTTGACTTGATTCTCTTCAGAGAGAAAAAAATCATTCTGCAAGCCACTTAAAGAAAATAAACCTAAATTCTCATCAATTAACTACTTATAATCTACTGTGTCAGTAATTAATGCCCACAGATGATTACAAGGATAAGATATTTTTGCTACAGTGGCTTGCATTTAGTAAATCAAAAATAAGATGTCAACACGTGAAAAAATGAGAATTTTAAGAGACACTGGGGAAATGCAATTAAGCCATGCATGCATTCTTACTTTTTTGCATGCAAACAAACAGATCTTCTCCCTCTTCTTTTTCATTATCTCCTAAATTAGTCCCAGAAATTCTCACTATCATAAATCTGTAGGTCATGGTTGTCCAGGATGAAGCAGAGGTTGGTCATATTCCTTACCACTTTATAAGCCAGACCAGCTTTCAATGTCAATCAGACCAAACATGCCCAACTAAACCTTACACCAAGTAATAAAATACAACTTCCTTTAATGGTAGTAAGGCAATATGTACAAAATTAGCAGTCCAACATATCAAGATGATAAATTTTGCATACCAAGTTCCAAAGATAAGGGGCACCTGGGGAGCTCAGTGGAGTTTGTGAGCCTCTTACCTATCCAGCTGAGAGGCAGCTTGAACTATGCCATTAGCTGATCAGCTTGGATGATGATTCCTGTTCTCTTCAATATGAAAACACATCCGTTCAGTGGACTAGCCATCAACGTATATTATTAGGTGAGCTCTACTTCCTGCAGACTAGCCATCAAGGTACATTTATCAGCCTGCAGACTGACATTCAGTTTACTGATGTGTTTACTGTGGTTCAAGATGGCCTTATTATATTTTTCATCGCTCATAAATTCTTACTTTAGGGTTCCCAGATTTTTCAGGATCTCTTAAATTTAAATTATATAGCAATAGTAAAAAGTTTATATCTAGATGTATGTGAATATGTACAGATTTTATATCTATGTATAGCACTTTACTAACCACATGCTCTCAATGTACTAACACCTATTTCATTCTGAAGATGTTAATGGTAGTTATCAAACTTTTTAACTTATATTTCCTTGATTCTTTTGATACTACAACATACCACAGCCCTCTGCCAAAACTTCCCGCTAGATCTGGTGAATTAAAAGAAGGAATGGACTAAAATTGTCAACAGCTGATCAAGTTATGCCTTTTTTAACTTCAGTGCCAGTATCAGTGCCTGAGAAGATAAGGAAGGGTCTTTGGTAAGGAAAGATGTCATGCTCTAATCCATGAAAACAAGGGATTTCTTTGAATATATCTTGCAAACAAGACAATTTTGATGTAAGCAGAGCTAGGAAAAGGGAGACAATAGGTTTGGACATCTGAGGGGTGTTTTGTAAACAGCTACCATTGTTTAGATGGAAACGCACTGCCTTGTCATGTGGCTGTCCTGAGACAAAGTTGGGCTTTTGTGAGCTGAAATGGCAGTTGTGCCACTCTGTTTATTAACTGCTGTTGTTAATCATCATATAAACTACCACTGGGGCATATTTTATTAACTGGTAACTGTAAAAAACAGATTAACAAGTCTGACCTGCATTTACAGTTGTCTAGTTAAGAGGATTTGAATGTCGAAGAAGAATGTGAATGTCTGAAAAGACTGAGAGCACTTTCTACCCACTTTTTTTTGGTTATGGTGTACTTGAGGACATGGGTACAGAAAGGTTCCAGAGCACTGGTGATTCAGCCCCTTCATTAAATTTAGTTATGCCTTGGAATGGATAATTGCTTCCAGTTTGGAAAGAAATGGAGGACTGAGTCTCTGGCAATGGATTTCAGTTTCGAGACTGAGGAAGATGAAGAATTTCTGAAGGAGAGAGATATTGAGGACAGGGACTCTTTTATTTATTATTCTCAGGCCTGTGAGGAAATAAAATATTTTAATTGTGTCTGAAAATATGTTTGTAAACTGGTGACACAGAAGGTTAGCCCTGGAATTAATTTCCTGTTAGCTTCTTGGTGAACTACTGCGTGAGGTGACGTGTCAGAACTGCCCAGACATCTGCTACTGAAAGGAGAATACAGTTAGGTGCTGATTTTCTCTGAAAGCCAAAATCTGATACAAAACTGTTGCAATATTCAGCACTGGAATATCTGAGAGACATAATTTCTGTTAATATTGCAAGAAGTAAAGAGCATAGTGCATGCCTCCGAGTGTGGCTGAAGGAATTGGTTCTTTGGGGATCAGTATGCTTTGTTATCCAGAAAAATTATATCAGACTTAGCATTCATGTAAGAGAAATTCCCAGGAGCAGGGTGGTGAAGGCAGTTTTATATCTGCTCTGTGCTGATGGAGAAGGGAAAAACATCCTGGCCCTAGAATCATAATTCCATGTAGCTGGAATTCTTGTGTGGCTCCCACAAGACTTTGTAAGCACGGGCTGGAAAGAAATAAGTGCATTCTTATGCACTGACAAGAACTGTGTAAGGACAAACTGGGGAAATGCAAAATCGTTACATTTTTCAGAAGATGAAATATGTATTTGTCTTCTTCCCATGAAAACATGGCAATCTTTTGTAAAAATGGCAAAGGCATGTGCTTGCTCTTGGTTGTTTGATGGGCAGAAGTATAATGCTTTTTCCTGTGCTCTACAGCAAAGTCTCCATGCACACAGAAGACAACAGAAAATGTGTATGGGTCAAAGAGTCAGCTTGTTTATGTTATGGCTAAAAAGCTCTTTGCCAGCCCCAGGTGAGAGCATGTGCATGTACTTTGACAAATGTAGCTCAAGGTAGAGCAAGGCCTTCTTATGAGCTTCATATGGCAATGTCCTGAGAGTCCCAAGGGGTCCATGTTCTGCTTCTAGCCCAGTCCCTTCTGTTGGTTGATGATGAAAGGACAGGGTCATGATGATGATGTCACTTCCTCATAGCTTTTTCTAAAGCTAACTCCAGTGTACATGGTGTAGGAGAAGGGGCTGTCGTCCATAGAGCGTCTGGTCAAGGGGGACACCCTGGGAGGACCTGCAGCAGAGCATGGGAAAGCTCCTTCTGCATGCCCATCCTGGAGTGTCTGCCCACATCAAGCTGTGCCTGGGTAGCCTGAGCAATATTAAACTTAGAGCTGTTACCAGAATGGACTTGGGTTTTTTCAGCTTGAGCTGAGCTGCTGTGTGAACATGAGACTTAAATCTCAGTTTCTCTTTTGTTACTCAATCTCCCATCATCGGTGTTCACCCTGTGTGTCATGCACCAGCTAACAGGGATGATGGACTTGGCTCAGAAACCGATGTACCCTATGGCTAAAAATTTTGTGATAGAGCTGGGTGGAATGATGGGCATTGCCCATCGAGACATCACAGATGAAGCAGGTACAGGTGATCACTACATGGCATAAAAGGCAGCTTCTCTGAGCAGTGGGCTCCTCACACCTGCTCATTTCAGTGTATTTCCTTGACTATGGATGACTCTTAGCCCTGAGATTTTAAGAAAAAAATTTCAAGCCCCTACAGGACTCTAAGCTCCATCAGAAAACTTAGCAGTATTGCACATCTCCCTGCATTCTGCACCTTTCGAACTTCCCCCTCTGCAGCAGCAAAGCTGCTATAAAGATTGCTCCTACATTTCCTGCCAGGTTGAAAAGCTGTGAAAGAAATCCTCAATTTCAGTTTTAGAAGGAAGTATCTGAACACAGAAAAAAAAACAAATAAGAAAATAGAACTGAAACAATCTGCCTCATGACAGTTGAGCATTAATCTGCCTCTGAAGGGTTTGCATGTATGTGCTGTACTACAACATATATAGTGAAGGAGCCCAGCTCACAGATATGAGTTGCTTTTAACTACAAATCTCATGCAATACTGCTGTGGCTTAAAGAGGATGCAGGTCAATATTCAGTGAAGTCAAAATTAAGTACTTCAAAATTTCTGTATTAATCTCATCCAGAAATGGAATGTTTTCTTTTGCCCTATTCAGTACAAAATCCAATGTTAACAAGTAATTACACTGTACATTCTCACTTTTAACAACTTCAATGAATATTAGCACTCTAAATGATGTGATTTCAATGGAAAATAAATAAATCTGCTGGTAGATTTTTCTGTGACAAAATATACATTACAGCTTCAGGCAGCCTGGTTACTTAGCCCAAGCTATAACACAATGACCAGGAACATCTTCTCTGTCTATAGAACAAAGGGAGAGAGCCCAGAGCATCTGCACAGGGGTAGAGGGGGAAGCCCCACCAGACTGGCAGGTACCAGACCCGACCATCTTTCTGTGCAGTGGTTCTGGACAGAAATCTCAGACCCAGTAGCAGTGTCCAGCAGCCTGATTAGCTGTAAGATGGATTTCATAAACTGATGAAGAGAGTGCTATAACCTAGTTGTCTGTAGGAGCAGGTAAGTGGGTTTGATGATGCAAGAGCTCTTGCGGGCTCATATGTCTATATTCCTGTTTGATCCATGCATCCTGGAATAATTCTCACTGCAGGACTCCTATTCTGAGAAGGCTCCAGGACACTTCTCTAGGGACTTAACTCAAGGAGTGTTCTTGGGGACCGTAGATCCCCACGTTTCCATGTGATGATATTGGTTCCTACAAGTTACTTTCTCCTAATTCTACTGCTTTGCATGTGATATCTCCTTCTCTGCAAAGTTATCCTGTTTTGATTTTTGTCCTAAAACAGAATAAGCTTTTTTCTTTTTTTTTTTTTTTTTTTTTTTTTTTTCTAAACAGGTAATTTGCTCATTTTCCCCTGAGTTAGGATACAATTTCTTTACCTTCATCTACATCAGGTCCCAGGACAATTACTTGTAAAATGCTCCACTGCACCTCCTGTAGCAGATTCTTGTGCAAGACACGTGGGTGTTACAGAATTAGACAAAAGAAAGTAAACCGGGGCAGTTTAGCTGATAGTGCTGTTTCCTTGTGAGGTTATAAAATGTAGCAATGTGTCCTAATGAGAGAAATCTCTCCTTTATCAAGGGAAAGCTATTTTTAATGGATTCTTTTAATTGGCTTGCAGTAACTCCTTACACAGAGCAGTGAATGTTGAAATATCTCAGCATGTTCTTCTTCTCTGACTTCCTGCAAAAAATTATCTGTTAAAAACATCTGTCACTTTTGCATGCTAAAATCAAACCCAAAAACATGGATTTGGGCTGTAGTTGTGCCAGGAGTCTCTGTAGCACAGTATGAAACTAAAAGGAAGTGAGGAAAGAAGTCTGCCTTTCTTTTTAGTTCACTGTCCCTCTTGCTCTCCCCACAAAGCTCTGTGTACGGATGTGATGTGGAACAAACAAAGGTGACTAAGGGTCCCAAAAGGGTCTGAGTGTGATGTGGATTATTTGCTAATTTCTGTCACCTCCACTATCCTGATTTTGTTGTATGAGGGGCTATTTGTTTTATCACTTTTTTTAAGAAGGTTGTGAATACGTGAGAATCAATGTAGGCTGAAATCTACCTGATCCTTACATGGGGATGTAAAGGGAGAGGATGGAAAGGAAAAAAGGCTGCAGTGGGAGAGCATAGCCTCTCTCCATTTCTCAGGGGATCTTCCAAAGGGTAACCTTTGAGCAAAGAACTGTGGTCAAAGGAAGCTACTCACCACTCCTGCCCTTTCCCCTAATGCCCTACAGGACATGTTTCTCAAGATGTTAGTGCCTCCTGAGGGGACACTTTAATCACATATGCCAGGTAACAAAGCAAAGATGGCAGGTAGTGAGTCATGGGCTGTCTGTCTTCTGCATGCAGGTATATTCTTTTTGTATAGTCAGAGTTGCAGGCACTGAAATGCTTCCAAGCATTTCCAAGAAGCAGAATGCCTCACAGTGCTCCCTCTGGGACAGATTGTTCTGCATTACCCTTTCTTTGAGCTGAGCCTTGAAGTTATATTTTATCCCTATAAGATCAAGAAAGAGTTTTTCTCTGCATAAATTTAGCCTTGTGTTCACCTGCTTTGAAGGTAGTGGGAAAGCTATTTTCTTCCCTATGGACAGAGGATTTACCTTGAGACCTACAGCAGAGCAATTATTGTTACAAAGAGTTAGGTGCATACATTTGGTCCCCTAGATAACAAGTACATATCAGCTGCATGGTTATGAATTAGATGTATTATATATATAGAACGTCTGCCCCCTGAACAGTAAGCAAATATAAGAGCAATTTGTTCCTTATGAAATGCTCAGATTAAAAAAGAAAAGAAAAACAAAGTCAAAGTAGGATATCTCTGTCCATTTTTAGTCTGGGAAGCCCTTGCATCTAATTTGATGCTGATTGTTTTCAATTATCTTTTAACAATAAAAGTAGACATCTTTAGTTATGATATGATGTGAGGTTGCAATGGATGTTAGTAAGCAGAACTAACATCAGAGGACTGTACTGAGCAATCTGTTCTCTGCAGAGCAGGGCAGTAATAGGTAATCAGCTTAAGAGCTCAAGTTCATTGACTTTCTGCAGGGGCTCAGTTTCCTAAACCACTAAACCATGAGATAATTTTGGTGAGCCTGAGGAGTGCACTCACACCACACCCCACCTCAGACGGGGTCTGTGCAGTGTTTTTGGTGAGGCTATCCATGCTGGGATGGTGTCACAGCCTTTCTTATGTTGCAAGACATAAAGAACTTTCTCCACGAGCTGGTGAAATTTCTTCCTACGCAGCTGGAAGTAAAATAAATTCCCTTGTTCTATCTTAAGCTACACAGCACAACTTAGCAAGGGGTATTTGGAATTGTTGCCTGTATGTGGGTTGGCCCCCATGCCTCTTTGCTGGGACGTAGCACATGGGACATGTTTGCTCATCATCCAACAGCAGATGGGCCAGAGTCATGGTGTGCTGCATGTCCTGCCATGGCTTACCAAGCCACCTGCAGTCAGCTGTTTGTTCTTAAGAACTTTAAGAATTCCAAGCAATCCATAAAATGTAGATATTTCATAGATCTTTATCTGTCCTCATGAACATACCAGACAATCAGAAAGTACTAAAACAAGAACAAATTCCAACCCACTCCCCCACCCCCGTGCCACATGGACAGTGTTCTTTCTTAATTTTATGCCCTCAGCCAAAGTAGCTGTAACATCCAGTGTACCCCAACATTTAGGATGAGCTGACTGGTGCCTTCCCAGAAAGGACAGCATTCTTATCAGCTCCTTGTACAACAATTGCATAGGCTTTCTACTGGTAAACCATGGTCTTCTTTCTTCTTCGTTTTATTTTTTACACTATATGATCTCTAGAATTATAAGACAGGTGGAAGTTTTGTTGTTTGCTTTTTCTTTTTCCTGTGGGATGTGCTCAAGAGTACCAATGTTTTAATTGTTAAATATCAATACTTACAATACTTAGCTTATTGTTAAGTGTCGGTGTCATATCATTGGCAATCATTAAGCTGAGATTAATTTATGCTTTGCATAATTTCACTCTTTGCTGTGAAAAAGGCAGCGTTCATTCTGCGTGTGTATGAAGGGTGACAGTAGCAGGAAGGAGTTCTCGTTTCTTCTTTTCATACAAATGTATAACTCTTAAATTATTTACACCTACAAAACATTGCATTACAGGACTTGCAGTGATAACAGAATATTTTCAGACAAAATGAAATCTGATCAAAGCCTTTTCTCAGTATTATAAATCATTTAGATTACAGAAAATATTGTATTTTTTTCCTAGAAGAGATCACTGTCCAGATAGAAGGGAATGGTGATTAGCTTTGCAATGATAATGAGACCAGTAGCTCAGTTCCTAAGGGTATGAAATGTTCATCTGCTTTTAGAGTACAGTGATTGCGGAAGAGTCATAAAATCTCCTAAATCTGTATATCCCAGTTAAGTCCACAAGTCTCTGTTTCTTGGTAAATGTGGAACGACCTTTTAAATCCCACTTCTGATATGACGACTCCTAGGATTCTCCAGCCAACACCACACCACATCTCTTCAAATTATTTTTGCGTGAAGCAAAACTACAAAGAGCCTTTCCCATCAGTTAAATGTATTAACTGAAGACCGTTGGAAATCTGCTGCTATCTTTTTTGGATCTGACATCTTTTACAGAAATCTCACACAATTGCAGGTTGGCAGAGGCCAACCTCCCTGCTCAAGCAGGGCTGCCTAGAGCTGCTTGCAGGGGACTGTGTCCAGACGGCTCTGAATATCTCAAAGGATAGAGGCTACACAGACTGTTTGGGCAACCTGTGCCAGCACTCAGCCACCCTCACAGTATAAAAGTGTTTCCTGATGCTCAAGAGGGAACATCTTGTGTTTCAGCTTAGATGCTGTTATCTGGTGTTTCAATTTCAAACCCAGTCTGAACATACTCTGAACGGAGAGCTTTATATTCTTGTTACAGCAGGGAATTCACAGATTTCTTGATAGCCCTGTCTCTCCTGCTGACAAGGAAGTCGGTTCTTTTATTCTTAGCACAATGATGGTAACTGACAGGGCTGGAAGGCTCTGTTGCTGTTGCATCTACCTTACGCATTCACATGACGTATTGTGCAGGTATCTCAGCTTTTTACCATTCTAAACCTCAAAACTTTTCTATGATATATGGAAAGGTTGTTATCTTTATTTTCTAGCTGAGGAAGACAGAGACAAGAGAAAGTAATTTGTCAAGGGGTACCCATATAGGCAGTTGCAGTAGAGGAAGGTGTTGATCCCACTTCCCAGGGACTTCCCTGCAGTCCTCACTCCCAGGGAGAGTATGGCTCTTCTTGTCACCTGGCCTGATGATGTCCTTCACTGAAAAAAGACTTTATATAGTGCTGGCTGGACAAAAACGTTCCCTGATGTAACTCATCTGCTGTCACTGATGATGTATGTCACCGTGGTTCACTGAGGACATATCTCAGATGAGGCTCGTTTGCAGACAGTAATACTTATTTTAACAGGATAATATTTCATTACGAATTTTTAAGTGAAACCAAAATGTTGGTGATATTTACTTTTTATATCCAGAGTACTTGAGCCAGCATTCAAAGTTTTCCTTTTCTTATTTGCATGCATTTTATGGTTGCATAAAAAGACTAAACAAAATACTGATCCAGAAATAAATCCTTCCCATCAGATAGACTGGAGGAACTGAAGTGAAATATTCTGTGCTGTTTTCAGGTAAAGCGAACCAGCACATTCAAATCCAGTGAGTACTACCTATGGGTACAATGGGAAATTATAACTAGACTTTTACTATGTCAAAATTCCACTGCCTTTGCTAATTAAAAATTATCAGCTTCTCTCTGAAAATAGCTGCATGGTAGCAGAATTGCATGAAGGGATATAACAGGCTCCCTCTGACTTAAGGTGAGACAACAGGCTGTAATGATAGCAGGCACTATAAAAGTTGGGGTTTCTTTGACAAGAACATTCTTCTTACCAGTCTCCATCTCTACATTATAGAAGAAATGATGGAGTCACCTTTTCTTTCTAAACGCTAACAATAATGTTAGCCTAACTCTACTGTCTATTTGTCACTCCTAACCAGACACCTCTCGGTAGAAATGAGAAAGATAAGAGGGTTTTGTTGTATTTTCTCAGTGCTCACAGGCCAGCTAATCTTTTTGCTGGGAATATGAGGCAAGTCACTTGTTTCTCTACCCAGCTTTCATAGCCCGGCAGCTAGCCATTAATTTTCAGTAGACTGGGGTTTTTTTGTGTCTAGATAGCAGTTCTCCTCCTGGAAAGGTGCCTTTCTCCTGTATGCTGTGCTCCATTAGGCTCATTACCACACTCAGGACTGTATCTTGAATAATAATTTTGCTATTAATTAGGCAAAGGTCTCCTTTTGGACACTCTGGCCTTCAAGATTATAGGAGTTGTTTGCTCCTGCAGGTCTTGCTCACATGTTCAGGGAATAGCTGATTGCCAGCACTCGGGTCAGGAAGGAATTTTCCCCCGGGGCAGATTGGTGCTGAGTTTTTTGCCTTTCTCTGCAACGTGACCACTTATCAGGGGAGGGCTCCTCTGCTCCGTTTGGGCTGGGTCGCTGCCTGCTGCTTGTGCACCACGAAGGTGGCCCCTCTGTCCTGCAGCTAGGGCAGGAGGCTTTTTTCTCCCAGGGCTTTTTCGCCTGTCCCTGCAGCACTGAGCATGACCCCTTGCCAGGGGGGCCTTTGGGCTGCACTTTGTCCAGGTTCCTGCTGCTCCTGCTACACAAAGATGGCCCTTGTGCCCTGTATCTGGAGGGAGGAACATTTCTAGACCCCAGGGATGAAGAGGCTTCTTGGGCTCCTTGGAAGGTACTTCTTTGACTCTGTACCATTGAGCACAGACCTTTGTCAGGGCTTCTCTGGGCCCTTTTGGCTCAGTTCTTGCCCGTGGCTCTTGCACCTCCAAGGACTCATGTCCTGTTTCTCTTGGGCATTCTTGACCAGAGCTATCTTGCATCAAGAGTGAGCTCTGCTCTTCCCTTGGCTCCATTTCTCCAGGGGGTTTCTGGTTTGTGCACAACACTCCAGTCTTGCTGCCCCATCCAGAGCTGCCACTTTTCATCTCTGAGTGCAAGACAAGCAGTGGGCAGGCACGAGAACACTTTGCACACATCACTGGCCAAGAAGCGCAGCGGTGAAGCAAGGTTCAGAAAGCAATACGTGTGCTTGTCATTGATGCATATCATACCTTGGAAAACACCCCATGGTACCAAACACTCCTTGTGTGTGTGCTGGGTCCCCATCCTTATTTTTCACATCCTCACTCTTAACAGGCACTTCTGGGCCTGTCTTCCAGGTGTTATATTCTTCAGGTCTTTGACTTGCCTTTGCCAGGCTACAAAGATGATTTTTCCAGCTAAACTGAGGAGGGCATCAGCCTGCTCCTGGCTGCACATGTGCTTCATGCTCATGCTTGTGAGCATCAGCTCTGGAACACATTCAGAAAAATAACATAGAATAGAACTTGCAACCTTTGTTCTGTGTTCTTGAAATTGTGTTTGGAGCTGAACCCCCCCCTACCCTTTTAGAAAAGTCAGTCTCATCATTAATCAACTCCTGGGGAGCACAAGATAAAGACCAGACCAGCACAGTTCTGCTGGGCTGTGCCTGGAGCTCTGCATGACAACCTCTGACCTTGAATAAGGGAGAGAGACTTAACAATTAGAAAAGGAAACTAGAATAGATTTAATGAAAATAATATTAAGAAAAACAAAATGGAATGTATATACAAATAGATACAAACCCAGCATTGAACCCAACTCCCTCTGATGACAATTATGTCACCATCACCACTGGTGCTGGAGCAGGCAATGGAGAAGTCCCAGGCTGGACTCAGCAGGAGCTGGATTCTGGAACTGGATGCAGGAACACATGGATTGGGATCAAGGGGAGAATGGACAGACTTCTCAGACACCAGCCATTGAAGAAGAGAGCTTGACCCTTGTGATCCCTCACTTTGTATCAAATATGATGTATATGGGATGGAATCCCTTGCTGGTTAGTTTGGTGTCAGCTGTCCTGTCTGCTCCTCCCCACAGGTGTGACATTTTACTTTCCGGACCCTCAATGTGGTGCAAAAGGTCCAGCAGTGACCTTGGTCTGCACGCTAATCCTTGGTAGTGACTCTAAACATGGGGTGTGATCACTGCCAGCAGCAGACACTGTCTGTGCAAACAGCTGCTGACTTTAGAAAGTGCAGTTAGTTAGAAGTACTGAACTGAAAAGTAAAATCACTGAACAGACCTAGCTCTGTTCTCACTCAAACCAGGACAGTCTGGAAGTACATGTGTGAGTCTGATCAATGCACAACGTTATCAATACATCCCTGGCAACTGTACAAGAACCCCAGCAGCTGCAACTTCAGACCTACATGAAAGGCACACTGGTAAGGCTGTCCTGTAATACCCAGGGGAGAGATTACCTGGACTGTGACTGCTAAGGGAGTTATTAGAGAATCTACAAAGGCAGAAAACGTGTTAATAAAAGACAGATTTCCTCTCTGCTTCCTTATGCACTTCTATGCCTATGTATATGTCCTGATGGGATATTATACTGAGGCTACCTTTTTGGATAGCATAGGTGTTTTAAAGCTACTATATCTCTGAGTAGCTGGTTAGAAAATCACAGAATCACAATATTATCTAGGTTGGAAAAGACCCATGGGATCATCGTGTCCAACCATTCACCCTACTCCACAAGTTCACCCCTAGACCATATCCCCCAACACTACATCCAAGCGATTCTTAAAAACTCACAAGCAGAGAAGTATGATACGATGTATTCCTCATAGGATCAGCTCACAGGTCCTAGTGTGAAGCATTATTAAACAACCTCCTTGTAATGCTGACTGCAGTATACTCTTATCCAGCAGCCATGCAGAACTGAGAAAAGCCCCTGAAACACAGGTGAAAAACTCCTGGCTCCACAGTCCAGTATCTCCTACCTTCAACATCTGCATAAAAATGATATAATTTCTTCAAAGGAGATGAAAAAGTCCTGTTAAGAGAATAACATGATTGTAGGTGGCAGGGAGGTTGCATAAGAACATTACATTAGAAGGTCACAGTAAATATGTTCCTATCAAAAAAAAAAAGTTTAAAAGGCATAGAAAGACTTTGCAGTCATGCAGCAGAGCAAAGACATTTCTAACCCTCAAATTGTGGAGGCAACCTCCAAACTAGAAAACTTCTATACACTGGCATGCTGAATGTAAAACTATTGCAAGACAAGCCAGAATGAATTCAAGGAACAGCTAGTCTGAGACACAAATGCTAGTAACAAATCTTTTCCAACCGTACCAGAAAGGGCACATTTGTTAGAAAACTTGTAGGACCAAAAGGTAGTTGAGTTGTAACAGGATTGCTCAGGGAAGATAAAGAAGTAGAAGAAAAGCTAAGTCTCAAGCAGACATAGTAGGGGAACCATTTTCAGTCAGAACTGTCAACAAAAGACATTTTAAGATGATGTAAGAAAAAAAATGTAATTTTTAGTATTGTCAGTGCTGATTGCATTTGCCCAGTGGATCTTAGAAAATTCAGATTTTAGATGGTCGTGCTCTCATCTGTGGTGTATAACCTATCACTTAAATTGGTCTCAGTACAAAAGAAAAGGAAGAGAGCAAATACAATGCTACTTTTAATAAGGACTTTTGGGGAATTAGGATGTCATACTTTTGTACTGGGCAGATTAGTAGAAACTGTAATAAATAACATAACTACCAGTCTACATGAATTAATGTCATTTAATAGGGAGAATTTACATAGGTCTTGCAGGAAGAAGTAATGGGTATCAGATCTGTTTCAGCACATGGAGGACTCATTAAACATTGGCTTATCACTAAGCTAGTTTATTTACTGGGCTTGGACTTCAGGAAGGCTTTTGACAATACACCTTCCCAGAAGCTCTTAGAGAAACTAGGTTGCTGGGGGGTAAGATGGAAGGCCCTTTGCAAGAGTAATAGCTGGATAAAGGATAGGAAAGAGGGCAGGAAGAAATTATCAGTCTTGAAAGGGCTGTGATGGATATGTTTATACATGAGATGGAAAAGGAGTTATATACAGTGATCATAAAAATATATGTAAGTTTTCTGACTTAAAATTATTTAGGGTAGTTAAAAAAAAAATGACAAAGAGCTACAGAATTATATTGAACAGAACAACAGTTGTCAGCTGCAAAGAAATGCACTTGAGAAAAATAATCCTGACATTAACTATTACTTAGTCAAAAGACAGATCATAGAATCATAGAATGGTTTGGGTTGGAAGGGATCTTAAAGATCATCCAGTTCCGAACCCCCTGCCATAGGCAGGGACACCTCCCACTGGAAAAGGTTGTTCAAGGCCCTAGATCTGAACACATCCAGTGATGGAACATCCACAGCTTCCCTGGGCAACCTGTGCTGGTGTCTCACCACTCTCAGAATGAATAATCTCTTTCTTATTTCCAATCTAAATCTATCCTCTTCCAGTTTCTAAACATTACCTCTTAACCTACCACTACAAGCCTTTGTAAAAAATCAGTCTCCAGCTTTCTTGTAGATACTGGTAGGCTGTAATAAGGTCTCCCCAGAGCCTTCTCCAGGCTGAACAACCCAAACTATCTCAGATCTTAGAATTATTGTGGGTTGTTTTATGAGAATGTCATCTCAATACTCACCATAACTCAAACTGAACACAGAATATTAGTACTATTAGGCAAGGAGTAGAGAGACAGCTTCTGTATTATAATAACATATAAACTCAATTGCATGCCTGTGTTCTGGGTTTTGGTTACTTCACCTCTAAGATACAGAAAAGACACAAACAGGAGCAAGGAGGATGATCAGAGGTGCAGTATGGCTTTTAAGCTAGATGACCTTAACCTGAACACACCAAATATAGTTATTATGCAATGAGGTCAATACAAAGCCAGTCAAGATTTGTCTAACTTTATATCACATAAGCTAATTGACAAAAAAAACCCATTTTAGATACCAAAGTATAAATAAAATTGAAAGCAGATTCAATTAAAATAGAAAAAAATCCATTAAAGCTTCACAGTATAAAGATGCAGGTGCCATGTCTTGCCCAGGAAGTTTCTAACCTGCAGCTTTCTTTGAGCTGAGAAGATAACTAATATTTCTGGTCTTCTTATATTTGGTAAATAACCAGAACTTAGGACCAAGGCAGACACTCCTCATCTGAATCCCATTCAGGTGTTCTTATGTTTTAAGGTGAGAATCAAACAGTGTATCAGAAAAGGTTGTGACAAGGTTTTCTCTAATGGAAAATGATAACTCACACTGGAATCCATGCAACAGGAGCAGGAGGTATTCAGTAGGTCTGATGCTGCCAGGCTGTCAAGAGACTTCACATGATCTTACTCCAGGTGCTTGGTGAAAAGTTATTTGGGGATGTTTTTACACACGAGTAGTAACACATACTTAAGCAGACTATTCTTTCTTGCAGCACAGCAGAATCTGGCTAATAATGCTTCACTATTTTGACTGTATTCAGTCCCTTGTATTTAAACAGCTGCTGCCGTAATCCCTTCATGCAAATATTTGCTGCTTGACATTCTTGCTTCTCATTAAATAACAAATTTGAGGCACATCTGCCACTAAACCTTCTTTTTTAAGAATTATCCAGTAGAAAACTTACCAAGACTTATTTCTGTTAGCTTTCTAAAGCTCCTTCTGAAGAACGGTGCTTTGTTAAAGGAAAAAAGTATTATGTCAGGCCTTCTGAATACCCAGTTTATATATTCATAAACATTCACAGCCCAAAATCAATCTGGATCATAATCAGTTTTCTTCTTTGCTTAGCCATGGACAATTATTTCAAATTTATAAATGTCAGCATTCTTTATGATGATTGAAACTCTCCATGGATCTGAAAGTCTCAACCACAGGCTACAACATGAAAGTTATTGCAATGATTAATTTTTATTCCCCTCATTACACTGACCTCAGTTTTCATCCTATTGTTGAGTATTTAACTTCACACAGACCATAGTTTTTTTTCCCTTTCCCTTTGTTCTTTCATCCTTGTTCACCAAGTTTCTCTCACAGGCATTTTCTTCTTGTGGGAAGAAGGCCACATCATTAACTGTGGCTCTTGTTCAAGGAAAGCTTCACACAGCACACAGTGATCCCCAGAGGCTGGTGCCCAAATGGGTACTATTCCCAGGTGATCTCCTAAGTGCTCATAACTGTCCCCCAGAGCTGGGGCAGCTAATCACCTTTTTGGTTAAAGGTTTGGCGATGACAGAGCCCAGCAGTCTGTGAGAAATTTGAGGGCTGAAGACAATTCACCCCAGAAGATAAGAGCTGTGCGAGTGCCATTGTTGGTCGCCCCCTCAGACATCCACCATGACTGACACTGCAATTTTCTGACCTCAATTTCAAAGTTCAGATCAAGGAATCAGGCCTGGGCTTAACTTTCTATTTCGTATTAGGCTTCTATAAATACACTGGCTTTGCAAATGCGAGCATCACAGTCATGCCAAATGCTTTCACAAAGAACAATATTATCTTCCACTCTTTTTCAAGTATGAAAAATTATTTTGTTTCCTTTCATAAAGTAGCATAGTTATTTTTAACACAACTACAACAATGGAAGTTCTTCATATGTATATAGCTGTGATCTTTCAGAAACATTTAATAATGAAAAGATACAGAGCTCTATTCTGGTTTCAGTGACTGCCCAGGGTTCACTCTTCCCTCTAGCTGAAGCAACACCCAAGAGTCATCTGCTTCCCTACTTGGTGCCACATCTCCCTTGATACTGAGTTACTGACTTGGTGGGCCTTATTCTTCAAAATGCTCAATTATCTGTGCTGTATTGAGCAGTTGCACAAGCAACCAGTAAGAGTTGCACTCGCTGACGTCCAGAGAGTCATTCCTTATGCCTGAGATACCTACTACAAGGTGACAAAGGATGGGAGGGAATCAAACCTTTCACCCTTCTGCTGTGCCCTGGGCAGTGCTGGGACATCTGAGTCACTGGCAGGTGGGATGAGGATCTCTTTTTCCAGATGCTGTTTGGAGAACTGAGTTCTCTCAGCCTTTTCTCACAAACTTTGTTTACCTGGAAATTTCAGCCAAATTCATATTCACCTATAGCTATTTGGGACAGACAATTCAGTTTAAAAGGAAGGCGCTGTGGGGTTTGCTCTTTTCTGGAGGAGCATTTTGGTGGCCAGCACCTTGCTACAATTGCTGAAGCCACTGCCACACATCTTCCTTTGGGAACAGTCATGAAAAGAGCAGGATGCTGTTACTCATTAAGCTGGTGACTTTCCAAGGTAGGGAGAAGCAAGAGATCCCTCAGTGACCTGGCACTGCAAATCCTCTCTCTAGAGCATGTTTCCGGATTACGGCTGAAGCAGACAAAGCTCCATGGTACAGGAACCAGCACAGTTGATAGCTTGGCTGTAGATTACAGGTTATGCAATGACTGAAGCAGTCCTAGCTGGCAATATTTTTATGACATGAACTAAAATCTGGCTCTTGCCATGTGAAAGACCTCGGTGTAATACAGTGGTGTGACTTTTGGTTGCTTAGCTGTATAGCTCTGTTTAGCAAAAGTGTATAAATAGCCCTGAACAAAGAGTCTTTCAAAATTGTCACCAGCAAATTACAGATTCTCTGCTTCTTGCCACGAGATCATTAAAAACTACTTTAGATATTTATCAAAAAATAAATCCTTCTTTCATGAGAAGCAACTAGAATTTTCTAGTGCTGATCCGTACTCTTACACATTTATTAAATATATTTGGCATATGAGTATTTATAGACATTCCATTCACACTTATAAACATGTTGTACAAAAGATATTCCAAACCTGAAATGTTTATGATACTTGTAACTCTTATGTTGTGCTCATAGGCAAATATTTTTTTAATGGAGACAAAAAGTTCTGCATCAATCTGTACTTCTCTCAGCATGGTAATGCCTTTTCACAAGGTAAATAGCTTCACATGAAATTCTGGATATTGCTAACACCATCCCCTCGTATCTTCCTTAGAGAATATGTGAAAACTATCCTTCCAATCCCACAGGTCTTAAAAATTAATACCTGAAAATACTCACCGACAAGCACATCGAAGTCTGGGACTGGCTACTGTGAAGCCTTTACTGGGCATCTAACAGACCCAAAGGCTTGATCACAGACACACAGCAGTTTCTCCGAGGGGGGTTGGGGGGAATGGTTTAAACCATGTCCCTCCTGTACACCCTCAAGCCCTGTGTATTCCCCTGATCACTGAAAAGAGGTGTGAAAGAGGCAGTCCCCCAGCTATGCACACAGCTTGAACCGCGAGTTATGAACAACAAAGAT
Source organism: Megaceryle torquata (assembly GCA_024611175.1). Classification (NCBI taxonomy): domain Eukaryota; kingdom Metazoa; phylum Chordata; class Aves; order Coraciiformes; family Cerylidae; genus Megaceryle; species Megaceryle torquata. Next base: position 57,842 of record JANIJG010019020.1, read on the forward strand.
TTGGCACAAAACTGTTCAGACTGATACTGATAACACGTCTGTACTTTTGCTCTTTTGTTGCAAGTCTTAAATACGAGTTTCCAGGATTCTGAAGATAAACAGAGAATGTTAAAGCAGTTTATGAAAGAGAATGAACAAACTGGTTGAGCGTTGGTTATCTCTCAAAAGGTGTGAGTTCCAAAAATGAGAACAGCATTTTTGTTGAACTCTTAATTTCTGCAATCCAGGACACAAAGTTTTGAATTTGAAGACCTAGATTCTGCATGAATTTATTGAGCAGTTGACAAAAAAAAGAATCATTGTCATTGTTTGTGGCTATTTCCTGAGTGTCCCAGGGTGAAGCTGGTCCCAGGAATTTCTATGGTGGAGGAAAATATTTTTCAATGACAGGTCCTCTGCTAGTGGTTTCTGTGCAGTCTCTGTGTACAGAAAGCTTTTTCTGTGACAGATAGGTATGTGAATATGGGGAAGAAAAGTGATGGAAGGGGTCTTCAAAGACCAAGACAGATACAGAGGTTGCAAGGCCATTTCTCCCATCGTGGGTCCCATGAAAAGTTTAAGCAAATGAGCACCCCTCATATAGGAGCAAAATGAAACTCTAAGAGAAGCTGAAGTGGGGCTGCCTCTGTGACTGTGTTCCTGGCAGAAATTGCTGCCTCATGTAGCATACAAATTTCCTATTAGGAAAGGTCTGGAAATGAAGGTAGTGTAACATCAAGCAAGTAGAAGCTCATATAGAAGCTTTTTCTGTTCCACTCTCTCTGAGAAGAGCTATCTTTAACTGTAGTATGGTAAAACCAGCATCAGGTCTTTCTCTTATGCTGTCTTGAGAAGGGAACTGTCACGAAGGCTGTATCTCTGTCAGTGAGTTAACCAGCAGCACGAGTGCTTGGAGGCCATTGATACCAAGCTTGGTCCTCAGCATGACTTTGGGCTGGACCAACCAGCACTTTCTGAAACACCTCCTGAGCCTGGCTTTGGCATTAGCCCAGGACCAGTCCTAAGAGAAAACATAAAGTCTTTCCTGCACTTTTATGTTCTCAAAAACATCACCCAGAGCTACAGAATTTTTTTCTCTGCCTTTGGTTCTTTGCCTGCCTTTTTTTATGTTTGATCACTGTCAGCAGTTCTATTAAATAGCTCCTATCCCCATAAGCATTTTGCAGATGCCAGAAAGAAATGAGCTATTAAATATCAGCCATTAGGCTATAGTTCTGTCAGATATTTTATTCTGGATTTGCTGGAAGTCTGATGGATAACTATCCACCAAGTTATCAATAAGTTCTTACCAGTGCCTCTCCAGTATCTTCCCTGGGACATTGCTTTTTACTGCATTCTCATCATTATTTCTTAAAAACTCCATTCAATTCTATTTTCTCCTCTCTCTCTTTCCTTCCTTCTCTTAAAGGGAAGTATTCCAGTTTTATTTAAAGCTTCTGACCAGAGGTCAAGGTGCTTGCAGAGGCCTCAGGCACTCTTGGATAAGACTCTTTGCAACACCTATGGTGAAGAAAGTGCATCAGCCAGTGGCAGGCTCTGCAGGTGGGCTCTTGGCGGAAGGAACTGAGCACTGAGCAGCTGGTGAGGATGGCACCACCTCATCTCAGTAAGCTGAAGTACATCTGAGTATTCACTTACTGACCTGTAGCATCTGACCTCTGGATATAATTCAGATTGGTTTAGGAGGCCTAGGGTTGCCCCTGGAACAGGGAGAGGACTTAACAAATACTTGGTCAATTTTTTTGTCCTCAGCCAGTAGGCCTGTGACTAGCAAGGTGGTACTAAACACAAGCTCTACAATTATTCAAATTAGTGAAATATACCTTGCCAGGAATTTATATATTGTGTTCTCAAGCCACCAAAATATTAAGTAAATAGCATATAAAATTATATTGTCAAAGCCTTACCAAATTCAGACAAAACCTCTCTGGCTTTGAAAAGGGCTAAACAACTTTACATTCTGTCTTATTCAGCAAATGCATTTAATATTGAAAGTAAAATAGGAGAGGCTGCCAAAAACATTCAGATTAATTCCCCTTCAGGGATGCTATGGCATTTGTTCAAACTGGTGTGCTGAAGACAAAATGAACCAGTTATTTCTGTGTGTAAAAACCATCTCTGGTAACATCAGGCAGGGTGAGTATTAGTGCTGTAGCTGTGAGGCTTCATCATCTCTGCCAAGCAATACTGCCAGACAGCAGTTTCTCCCGTGAGCTGGTTAGTCCATAGCTGTTTGCCATGAAAATTGCAGCTCCTGTCCCACAGACCATGAACTGCTGCTGTTCTATATTGCTGTGGAGGTGTTTACTGACCAAGCCAAGCAAAAAGCACCCGAAGAGTTGCAATATCACGCTACACTCATTACCAGATGGCAGAATTTCAATCACTATCACCTTGTTGATGCTTTTAATTAAAAACTAATAATTAATCCACTCTTTTAACACATTTCAATGAAAACTGGAGGGAAAAGAGTGCATACATTCTGGTACATTTCTGGCTGTATGATGATCATATCTTAGTCTAGAAATCCAAGTGGTATCAGTCATCAGTCTCCTCCATTCTAAGGCAATTTCAAGAGAAATTCAGCATATGATCCTCTGGACAAAAGTCAAGCCATACCCTTCAATCCAGAAGAAGTTTAAGACCCTAAGACTCAGATTCACACTCATAGGCATTTATGTCCCCATAACTGAGAGGATATATGATTCTAAGACTAGTATGGTGGCATATGTGGCACTGAGGATGCCATCCTTGGGGTATGACAGGGAGATACTCAAAGGTCATAGTGCAACGTTGGGCAAAGAGTTTCTAAGAAAGTGGTACTCAGAGCTTAAAAACATTTCCTGGACTTAAGACTTAAAATTCATCTTTGATATGGAGAAATAACATAGTTTCCTTTGAAGGAGTATCTGAAGTGCACCTAAGTGCTTGTGTGAATCCTGTCCTATATATACAAATCTATTCTTTAAAGATGTGTTTCATTTTAAATGTCAATCCGAATTTTCAAGCTCCAGAACCAAGCTTTGCTGTTTATTCAAGACGTAGTTCAACAATTTCTGGTTGCACAAATTCATATCTTCTTAGAAACGTACTGAAATCAGTCATCATATAAAACAAGGTTAAACTAAGGCAGCAATCTGTCTGGCAGGTGAAAGGCTGCTGCTTTACTTACTAAGCCTTATAATCTTTTGACTTGCAGTTTGCTGCCTAAGAAGATTACAGAAGAACTACAGCCCATATCCAAGTGTTACAAGTCTATATTGGGTAACACGTCAAACTCCTATGATAAAGGCTGTAGAAGATTGCTGAGTATGAAAGATTACCAGTTAGACTGATTGATAGACAAGGAATAGAGCTGTATTTTGGAAGATGTGAAAAAACAAGTTGTGAGTTTATTAGTATCAACACTGACCCTTCCCTAGCTCTTTATATCACGGTTCCAAGCTCAGTGCCATGCCTGTCTAGACTGAATTAAAATCAGAAGGTGCTGCACAAATGATTTAAATGGAGATTTGGATTTTCAAAATTTAATAACAGTACACTTTTAACAATTTAGTTTATTCATTCATTAATAATTATCTCGACTGGTATACACACATGGGGTCTCTGTGGGCTCCTCCAGTAGCTCATTGACTGTCCTCAGGAGACAGCCTAGGTGCCCTATTGCCTCCATGCAAATCAGAGTGATCAAAATATGCTGTGTGAGAAGAGCTGAAAAAGGGTGGAAGTCTAGCCTACAATTTTTATGCAATCTATTATACTTTTGGTAATGCAAAGTAACAGTAGAAGTGCTTTAAACCCCACAAAACATTCCTGTAACAGGATTATTGGTGTGGGCTGAGTATTTTGGAGTGGTTGTGGCAGTATGAGGTGTAGAGAAAAGTGAATCATGGGCAGAAAGAGCTGAGTCAGCATCACCTGTAAAACTGTCCAGTTATAGGCTGACACATCTGTGGAGAAAAATCACAGCTTTTTAAAAAAACAGTTATTTTTTAAAAGCATGAGCATGGTGGGCCTTCTGATACTATTTCTAGCCATGAAGAAGGATGGCAGACCTCTTCTACGAGACTCAAAGGATGTTTCTTTACAGAAGTGGTAGCTGCATGTGCCTACATGTACTCTCACAGGGTGTTCTGTGAGCTAGAAAGGAAACCTAGGGAGAGATTGGGAAAAGATTGTAGCAAATATTACTGGTAGGTGAGCAATATCTAGTGTTAGCCCTTAAAAAGTTATATTTTCCTCTCCAGCTAATACTTTCTCTGTAAATGCATAAGTAAACAAATGATAACTGAAATAATTATAGAAATTAAAAATTGAAAAATTACTTAGGTTTATTGTTATACTGAAAAAATTGAGCCAACTACTCACAAGAGTTTGAAGAAGTATGATTGCCTTATGAGGAATGTATCCAGTTAAGACTAATCTAAACAGCTTAAATATTCAGATACCCCTTTGCCATCAGGAATTTTACAAGGAGTTTCTGATCTGCAGTAAGAAGTACTTTAAAATATTGATAAATAAAGCACACAAAAACAAACTGCAGGCTGTACCATGATGAGTTATAACAGGAAAGGCAGTTAATTTGGAAACCTGTGTCGCATCAACCATTTCTCCCCAGGATTGCAGGAGAATCAAACTGATCATAAGTTTGTAACAGTTCAACTTCCCAAGAGCAGGGAGCCCTGTCAGAATGAATATCTGCTGCATGCACACACTCACACACACACAAAATAGATGCTACCTAAACATATATATGTAGGAATTCCTGCTTTATAACATTTTGGTTGAAGACTTATTTGCTCCTTGACTTGTAAGCATCAGACAAGGGAATATTTGCCACCTCAGCCAAGAGAAGCAGAAATGTAATTCGCATCTCTTGTTGTCCTATTCTCCACCCAAATCTTGAGTGAAGTAGAAACCTTGGCTATGAAACCAAGGTAAAGGATGACAGGTGAACTGAAGCCAGGCTGCCAGGCAGTGCCATCTAGGGGTAAGCCATCAGGACAGTGTTTTCTGCATTACTCAAGCTAAAGAGACCAGACCTATAGTTGCCGTAGGATAAAATACATCAGGGCTTGTATTCCCTAATGCTGATCTGTTTTTCCAGCTCTGTAAGATGCCCTAAAAAGATGCAAAATATCTCTTAACCTTTCAGCCTCATGTCTGTTCCTATAAAAATCTCCATAGTCCTTTAGTAGGATTATTAATAATGATGCTGTTGTATGTTCTAAATTACTTGCTTTTATTTTTCTTTTTAATTCTCTCTATAATAAAACTGTGCTTTTAGTCTGGGGAGATTTTTGTAAAAATTTGTATTACTGGTCATAGAGGCAGAAAAACAATAAAATAAGAGATCTAGTAGGACATTCAGAAACTTAAGTGATGACAAAGATCCCAGACAGTTGACAGAGGTTCTCTATCTATGTACCTGACCGAGTCACAGATGGTCTGGGTATTTGGGGTAGCATTCTGCTACGTTGTGCAGTGAGAAGATGGGCTTTCTAGTCATTTGATCATGGCAGCAAGCAGGAGCCCAACACCAGGTGAGATTACTGGGGAGGTTGCAACCCTTTTAGATGCTCCACTGCCTCTCCTGGAAAGGATGCTCTTTGGCAAGTTCTAAATGCCAGCAGCTCTGCTCAGACAGGATGCAGAGGAAGATGGTAAAATATTGATTCTTCACAATGTGAACCTCTTTGGACAGCTGGGTGAGTACTGTGGTCTGTGCTGGGAGAAGAAAAGTTATTGCAGTAATCAAGACTTGGTGCAGCTACCTACTCTGTTTCTTAATTTGCAATATAAATAACACGGAACCTGCAAAGGTGATGACATGTTAAATACAAAACTAGTTTTTCTCAGAGTCTTCTCCAGCACTATACAAGCCATAGCCAAAGTAACAGTACTTTCACTTGACAAAGTATGTCAAGATGCAGAAAAGATCAATGCTCAAGGGAGTCTTTGATCTTGACACAATAGAGAGGTTAGAGAAGGGAAATGTTGTCATCTCCTCCTTTTAATGATGAACTGAGGCAAGAAGAGATTAAGTGGGTAGCCCAAGGTTATATAGGAAAGCCTATGTCAGAGCCAGGAAACAAACTGAAATCAGAAAGCAAAGCAAAATAGTCTCAACATCTTGAAGAATTCAGACCAGAACCCAGGAGCCTTTTTTTTAAGGGAAAGTAAATGAAGCAATGGAACAGTTGACTAAGCTGAGTTTTGGATTCACTGTCACATTTTAATGCATCACACTGATGGGAAGTCTTTCATAAGTGATATAACTCCACAAGAAGCTACTGGCCAGATGTAAATATCACCTGATGATTTGCAGAGGCCCATAAAAGTCCACCCTCTGTTGATCTGCATTTGGAGAAGGTCTCTGGCCTGTGCTGTGCAGAAGTACATGCCATCATGATCACCATATCTGACCTTAGTCTTCAGGAATCATGAGTCCCTCCTCTGTCACATCATCTCCAGATGCCTCTTCCCAGAATATTAGACAGGCTAAAAATCAGTCTGTTACTAAGCTGCCTAATGATGGGTTAGGTTCTTACTGCTGAAAACCTCGTCCAGGTCTTGCAGCAGACAGAAGTGAGCACAACTACATCTCACTTTGCTGCTTGGGCCTGATGCAATACTGTCCCAGCACCACTCCAGCCCTCACGTGAGTGTGAGGGCTGCTTCTGGTGCCACACCAGCAGAACAGCCTAACAGCTTTTGCAAATCCCTGCTTTGTAGTGCTACAGACAACTATGGCAGATGCAGGGGAGCTTTGAATGTAGTGGCTGACCTTCTGGAAAAAAGAAGTGAGCTGTACTTGGGCCAGCCCATGCAGGCCATTCACTTGCCATGTGCACACCCATGGTGCCTGCCACAGCTGCTTCCACCCGGGGCATGCACTGGCAAGCACAGAATCACAGAACCACAGAATCATCACAGAATTGCCTTGATTAGAAAAGACCTTTAAGTCCAACCATTAACACTGACAAGTCCTCGACTAAACCACATGCCTAAGCACTACACAACTCTTAATAACCTCCAGGGCTGGGGACACTGCCACTGCCCTGGGCAAGCCGTTTCAGTGCCTGATGACCCTTTCAGTAAAGAAATTATCCTAATATCCAATCTGAATTTCCCTTGCCACAATGGCCTCCCTTGAAGCCATTTCCTCTTGTCCTATCACAGCACAGCTGCTTCCACTGTGGCTCACTGCCTTTTTTTTCACTCCAAATCCTTGTCCCCTGTCTGGGAGGAAGTCCTGTCTTTGCATTAGTGTGTGGAACTCTTTGGTCTGTGATGCACAGAAGCTCAATGAGATTATCACAGCTGTCCCTGCCTGTGTTAAAGTCCATTATTCTAAGCCACTAGATCATCTCCCTTCCCACAGCCTGAACTACATCACTTACCAGAAAGGCAAAGCCTCCCATGAGTAAGTAATAATTGTACCTCCAGCTTGTGTGTTTTGGTGACTTTTCACAATATAAAATTGTACTGAGTGATTGATTATAGATGTTAACTGTAACTCTATTATGCTTTTCAAATCCCAGTAAATGCTGAACAGCATAATATTATTGAGTATACAGTTATGGGTGGTGTGCTTTTTCTACCTAGTTTCTGACTTAAGTAATGAAAGGTGTAGGGAAAAATCAATGAAAAACATAAAGAGGCCTGTTTGAATCATTTGAATTCAAAGTCAGACAGTTTGTGAAAGCAGTCAACCTTGGCTTCTGAAAGAAGTCATCTTTGGAATGTTGTGGTTTTTTTAGATGTCAGACTAAGGAAACTTCCCCCAGAGCAATCAAAAGGAGATAGATTTTGCACCCCCTCATCTGGAGCAAGTGTTCCTTGGCAGGTTCATAAGGACTGTTGACCCATGTGAAGATCATGTGCAGGAAAATTACACATGGGATGTGACCCAGCACAATCCCTCCTGATGGCTCTTTGAAAGCTTGTAGTGAATTGCAGCAGTCTGAATCTTTAACCTTAAGTGAACACCATCCTCACTTCAGGTGATTGCCTGCAGTTCTGAAATCCATGTGAAGAGCTTCTCTCTTCTCTTCTGTGAGTAACATAAATTCAACAAGGAATGATAGCAAAAAAAACCAACCAAAAACCAAACCAAAACAATACAAAAGAGGGAAAATTTCTGTTTAGGTTAAAGATCATGGTGGCAGCTCTCCTTGGCTACATCCCAAGTCACTTGATGAGCTTACTGAAGGAACCTGACTCCTGCAGTGGGGAAAAAGAGATAAAATGAGGAAGAGGGAAAATGGTTACCTAAGAAAATGTTTACAAGGCACGTAAGAGGTATATGGATATGTGGTCACAGAAATCAGTCAGTGCCAAGCCTACTCCATCATTTGAAAGGATAAAGTTCTTCAGTCCTTCAGCAATTCTGATGGTCACAATGTACAGAGCAGGCTGTTACTCTAGTCTGTTGGTACCTGTACCTCTGGGGAGAAATAAGAGGAAGGCCAGTTGGTGTTTCACCTCTTTGTGTATCATTATCAACAGGTTTTGGTTAATAGGTGTTTGTGGATTTACAGAAAGCTTAGATCAGCATCTCTCAAGAACTTATTTCAAATAGATTCTTGTGATTTATTTTAAATAAGGAGATGCTTTATTAGCTTAGTTTTGAATTTTTAGCATTTTAACTTGTAAGATGCAGAAAAGATAATGTTATTAGTAGTTAGATGTGTAGGAGGAGTGTGCATTTGAGGATGGAGAATCTGTCATTCAATAATTGAAAAATGAAATGAAATCAGTCTAAATAGGCTTGAGAACTCACTTGGGCAGGGATTCATTTTTAATACAAACTTATGAGCTTTGAAGCATTGACAAAGCTGAGCAAGCCTTAAAGCTCAGCTCTCTCACTGTAGTGTTAGCCTTCTGAGTTTAGGTCTGTCTCTTTCAGGGGATGAAAAAGAGAAGATCACAGCTGGATAATGAAAGTGTTAAGGCCTTAGCACAATAGCAAACACATGTTTAGAGGAAACATGAACAATATTGACCAAAAAGTCCTAGCAGACCTGTGGGCATAGTGGAAAGCAGATCCTAGTTTTTAAATCCTGAATCTCTAGGTATGGCTAACCTGCAGAACTCAGGAGCATCTCCTCCCTGCCCCGTCTCCCCTCAGCCACATCCTGGCACCATTTAGAAGCAAGCCTGGACATGTATTTAATACTCAAAACCCTCCTCCCTAATGCCCATGGGCTGGAAAATCAGACAAAACCTAAATCAGGAGAGATACGTGCAGCCTCTCTGGCAGGGTGAGCAGGAGATGTGCACTAGGGACTATACTGCCCTTCACATCTGCCACACATCTGCCTGGAAGGCATGGGCAAGGCAATGTCTTCCTGCCTGGATGGCTTCCTCCTGTATCTTTGTAGATCTTATTTTCTAGCCTGATTACTGAGTGTTTAGAAACATTTAAAGCTAAATAGTGCCATCCTGGCATACAAGGAACGGTGTCCCTGCCCTGCTAACTGGGACAGATTTGTTGGGGTCCCTGTTCCCAGGCTGACCCGAGTACCTCTGTCAGGCACTTCCCTGAGCTGTCTACACACTGAATGGGCACACACCTCACCTCTGGCAGAAACGCCAGAGCTTACAAACTCACGCTTGGGAATTGCACAGAAAAGGTGTACCCTGCTTCCATATAAAAGAAAGTCCTGTCACCACATGGGAAGACTAGAGTTTGTTTCAAGAAAGAGAGAAGACCCTGACATTCAGTGTCCATCATTAAAGCAATTTAAAATATCCACTGAACAGTAGGAGCGACACCAGGACCATTACCTCTGATCACCACCTTCAGGACTGCAGTCTCACCTGGAATGTCTTCACTGTAGCACAGTCCAGATCGAAAGAATTTCCAGAGCTCCTTCAATAAATAGAGATCCAGACATGCCAGCTAATCCATGTATTCACTCTCATTTCTTGCTCTGACGTGGCATTTATTGAATGAATCTGATCACAGAGGGCTTGCATTGAGCTTTTGGCTATTTCAAGGCTTGCACTCTAATGTTACAATACTGTCTATGTAGTGAGTAGTTCAGAAAGGAGAGTAGACAATTCTATCATTCCTGTCTTATAAGATGAAGGTCAAGAAGACACTTCATTAAATTGTAGGAAGGACACATTTAAACCATATAGAAAATATACCTAGGTATTTAGCTAAAAGTTGTAGTAGGCAATGTCAGGTGGTGTCTAGCAGCCATAGTGAGTGAATCTGTGCCCTATAGATGTTACATTCAGATAATGGATTTATAAACAAGAATGCATCATTGCAGGGAACTAGTCTGATACTTTCTTAATGCATACTGAAGATCCACATCCCGTAACAGTGCACTCATCTCAGCATCAAACCCAACATTTCTTCATGAGGTATGGTATAAGATATAGAGATATATTCAGCCCTGAATTAAGCCTTCCATTGATGTTAGTGGTCATCTTAGGTAGAAAAAACATGGACTTTGATCCTAGACTGAGTTAATTCATATTTTACTTCTGATCACTGAATCCCACTGTATCTTACTATCCTGAAGAATTTTACTATTCAAGTTCTATTCCCCGTATAGATATCATAGAATCATCTAGCTTGGAAAAGACCTTTAAGTTCATCAAGTCCAACCATTAACCCTACTCTACCAAGTCTACCACTCAGCCATATCCCCAAGCATCACATATATACAGTTTTTAAATACATCCAGGGACGGTGACTCAACCACCTCCCTGGGCAGGCTGTTACAATGCCTGACAACCCTTTTAGTGAAAAATTTCTTCCTAATATCCATTATAAACTTCCCCTGGTGCATCTTGAGGCCTTTACCTCTTGTTCTGTCACTAGTTACTTGTGAGAAGAGACCAGCATCTACCTCTCTACGCTGGCCTTTCAGGGAGGTGTAGATCATGATAAGATCTCACCTCAGCCTCTTTTTCTTCAGACTACATAACCCCAGTTCCTTCAGCCACTCCTTACAGGACTTGTTCTCCAGGCCCTTAACCAGCTTGGTTGCTCTTCTCTGGATAAATTTGCTCTTCTCTGGATAAGACAAGAGCAGCAAGCAAGTCACTTAATTTCTTTTGGATGAACATTGTAGGTCTCTCTCTCAGCTGTGTGTGCCACATGGGAAATAATTTTGTAACGCTTTCAATTTTATCCACAATCTCCAGAATGTAAAGACACCACAAGTGGACACCGTGCCAGTATCGGTCCTTTTATTGACACACATCAACGGGAATCACAGGATCACAGAATGGTAGGGGTTGGAAGGAACCTATGGAGATAATCAAGTCCAAATGTGTGATGTGAATCCATCCCAGTAGTCATCTGAGAGATTGTCCTGCCAGTAAAGTCTAGTGTCTCAGCTAGAGCTCATGATTAAGTGGTGTCCACCGGTACTATCATAAGGCACAGTGGAAACCAAACAACCAGGAATGGAAACAGAGCTAATGGAGAGCTAAAGTTGTTGCTCATCAATTATCACCAAGATTAGATTATATCTTTTGAGTACAGGCTTTCTGGTATGCTCACCAGCTACCAATTCTTGAATGCCTGCACCACCAAGCTGCCACTTAGTTTGTCATGACACACTACTCTTTTCACTCCCACTCCCTGTGGAACAATGTGAGGGTTTTTCCCTCTAAAAGACAGATCCTAAATTTATTCAAATAAGGTGTGCTCTAAATGCACTCTGGGGCACTCTACAGTACCACTTGGACTTCCCATTGCTCTATCCTGTGATCTAATCTTACACATACAAGTTTCAGAGATTTTTTTTTTTTTTTTTTTTTTTTTTTTTTTTTTTTTTTTTTTTGTTTTCTGTTTTTTTTTTTTTTTTT
>JANIJG010019020.1:69689-84910 GCA_024611175.1 Megaceryle torquata
ACTTCTAAGTTCCCATTTGGCTTTCCCTTTTTCTATCCCTTTGATTAATTTTTCCCATTCAAGTTTTAAGGGTTTTTTTTTTTTTTTTTTTTTTTTTTTTTTTTTTTTTTGACTCCTTGATTGTGTGTAGTAGGGAAAGAAAAGAAAATAGGGCTTGGGTTTGCTTGAGAGTTTTTTGTGTTGTCAGGCTATGAACAAGTAAAATGTTACTGCTTATCTCCCATCTCTGTTTCCTGAGCAGACCTGTGGGCATAGTCCTTCATGTCTTTCTGTGACTTGGAGCACATGAAGATAACCATACCTCCAGCTTTCTTCCTTTTTCTTTCTTAATTGTATTCATCCTTGCTCTGCAGGCCTTAGAGATGTACAATGAATGCTGACACTGACTTTGTAACATACAAATTAACATTTGTCTGACATCCTGTTAATCTGCAATGATAATCAACCGGAGTCTTTTGATCTAGTAAGGGCTGAAGGGAGATTATCACAGGATGGATAACACTTTTAATTGATTAAAATGATAAGCAGAGGAAGAACGAGCTGCTTCCCAAATCCTACAGCTCAGTGTCCAGAAGAATGTACACAGTATATTTTCTAACTCCTTGAGCAACTAAGCAACTTCCACTGAGATCCCCCATGAATATGACTTCTCACTTTCAGAATACAAGAGGGTGCAGATCTTGAATTTACAGATTGAGATGTGTAATGATGTCTACAGCAGTTCTGGGTTATCCTATAGAGAGAGCATCAGATGAAGTATATGTAACAGATTAAAACATCAGACAGCTGCTGTAGGTTTGCATGTTAGAAAATCAGCTTTGGTTGTTAAGGTATCAGAGAAAAAAGGATGATTTATTTGTAGCTCTGTGTTTAAAATACACATGCACTAGGGCAACCTTTTAAAATTATGTGCCAGGGAAAAGTACTTTCGCAGAAGCATCCATGAGAATTATCCCTTTAGATTTACAATTATCCCTTTCAAAACTCTGTGATAAATTTTAGACACACAAAGGAAAAAAAAAAACATAATTCCAGACTGTTTTTAAAGTACTTACATTTGCTTCCTACTGAGCAGAAACATACAAAAACCCAGAACAAATGCAAACTATTGCAGTGCAGACACTCCTGAGAAAATAGCTGGTGCATACCTTTAATCTAAAGCTATAGGAGAGAAAACTTAATTAGGGAGCACCCTGGTGGTCAATTAGTAAAAGGAAAAAAATCGGATGATGTGTGCACAGCTATGACAGCAGCTGTCAAAGTTATTCTCGTACAGTGAAAAGAAATATGTTTTAGGACTGTTATTGTCGTATGTGTCTCACTGACTGTTGCCATATAGTGTGTACCTTCAGGAGGTGTTGGCAATATACAAGTAAGGGCACATTTATATACCATGCTGAAGATTGAAAAACAAAACCCTAGACTGACAGATTGACAAGTTTCCTAGTTTTCTGTTGTTGTGTGTGTGGTTGCTCCAGAAATAGAGGATCCATTGCAGGCTGAGTTACTGAGTTACTGTGCTTTTCTAATTCTCAGCTACCTGCTCTCCTGGTTCAGTCCACACTGGGTGGGTTTTTTCCCCTGTAGAATTTAGAAACAAGGTCAGTGGGAGTAGGACTCCTCGAGAGAAGTGCTACACAAATGCACTCCCCAAAGAGAGCCTGCAACTCAAAAATTACACAATGGGTAATTTTTACACAAAGGTACACAGAGTGAAGCATATGGGAATAGTGAGAGTATTTGATAGAGTAACAAAATGTTGTCAAGGATTTTGTTTTCTTTGGAATAATCAACTCAAAGAATTTAGAAGAGAGATATGAAGGAGGAAAATTATGTGGATCTGCTGTGTTTATGAGTACCATGAGAGGCAGACCTAATAAGACCACACCTTGCTGTTCTTGAAAGTCAACTGTTACTGTGTGACATGATCAGGAAATGGGAGCTGGAGAACACATCTTCAGAGCATCAGGCTAGGATGGTGGCCATAGGGAGAAGCTGTGAACAGGCTGGGATTGCCTCTGCCAGTGTAGCTAGAGAAAAAAGATATTGAATTAATCATTCACAGACACCAAAAGGTTGGGGAAGACTTACAGCCATGTAGGCAACCCATGAAGGGGACTGAGAGCTCCAGAGAAAGAACCTTAGGTACAGTCTGAACAGCAGAGTTAAATTAGGGTCAAGGCAACTTCTCCCTGGTAGATGTGAGAAACAAGTAGTCTGAGTGTTGGTGTCTGTAGGGATCTCAGAAGAAAATAATAAAACATGGAGAATGGAAATTCAAAGGTTTCCTCCCACCTATGTTGGCTTTTGCAGGATAGCTAGATATCTGGAGTGACGTGCCAGACACATAAGTGGAGATTTTAATTGATGTATGTTAAAACACTGGATCTATAAACAATGTCAATGGAGAGAGAGGCTAAATTTGAGTAAGATCATACAACTATGAAGAGGGAAAAGAGGAAAGACCAAGGCATGGAGCCCTGTGGGGACATTTCTCTATAAAGCCACAGTGGACAGTGAATTTCTAAACATGTCTTCAGTCATGTTCCCCTAGGAACTTTATTCCAGGCTGTGCACACATTTAAGCAGCAGTATTCACACCATTTGTACAGCACCCCCAAATCCTGTGCACAGCACCATGTCTAGGAATCTGAATCAGTTCTCATTCCATTTCACGCACCTTTGACTTGCTTTCAGTGTAATAAGTTCTTCAGTCTCTGGGCTGGTATTCTCATTATTCTCTGCCTCTGCTGATCTTCTTGGCCATCACTTCTCCATGTTATTCATAATCTGGATCATAATCAGTCTGTGTGGACTGCGATGTCAGTAAATGATGTGCTGTCTACTGATACTATGAATTAATATCTTTACCCTGTAAAAATGAGTATGGGCTTCCTTTCATGAGTCTGCACTGAACACTAACCCATTCATACTGCAACTTCCATTTCAGACTACACACATATGGCATAGAATGGGCTTTAGGATATCTCCTATGTTTTTGAAGTACAAGCCTGTTGAAATACGGGCTTTTTCCTCACAAACCCTTTCTTCTCCAGAGGAGTCAGGTTGTTGGTTATGGTCCTAAGCAGGCTATGTGCTTCCTTCACTAGTTAGATCAGCTGCTGTTTATCACAGCATTAATCATCCTTCACACTATTTAGCAATTATTTTATCCAACTTTTAAAAAAATATATATATTCATGTATTAATGGGATGCTATATCAAAAGGATAACTAAAATCTACCTATCTTTCATAACCTACTAATTCTGTAACAGTCTTAGAGTACCAGCTGTTCTATATCTGATTATGCTGTTTGCTGTTTACAATTCCATCATATTCACACACTCGCATTTTTTTCTCTTAATATTTATTCCACTGATGACATCTAGTCTTCATTTTATCAATATCTGGTTTAACCAAGCCCTTAATACTTCATAATTTATCAAACTGATGCCTTTAAATATCAGCATCCATGTTGCCATCGATTTTGTCTTCTTATTTACCAGTAAGCTTCTATAATACTTTAAATATCTCCATGTATTATTTGCAAAAGCCTTTCTGACTTTTCACAACTTTTTTTTACTAGATTTACCTCACTGTGTCTTTACTTTTTTTCTTTTCCTATAAATCTTTTCTGATTTTATACACTATTACACGAGGGGCCCTTTCCTAGTTTCATTTATGCACTTCATAGTGAACTAACATTGGCCATTGGCCCAACTCTCTAGTGATCTTCATTAGGTCCTGTATTCTTATTTATGGTAACTTAGTGTTTGAGTCATCTTGATGTTTGAATATAAAATGCCAAGAAGCTCTTGGCACTTTTTAGACTCGTGTTACTGAGACCAGGTAAGCACTGTGAGTGTGCTTTGCTCAATCTGTATTCAAGCCTAAGATGACAACATGCTTATTAATTACATTCTGCAGGATTTCTCTTCTCATCCTGCTAATTGGACTGGGATGCTCATTTCTGTTCTTTTTTTTCACTCTTTCACCCACAGTGGCATGTCTGATAAAAGACTACATCTGACCACTTGTGTAATTCAGTGCGTCTCGTTACTGCAGCTGCTTAATTAGGGTCATATCTTCACAATAAACTACACAGGCAGAATGAATTTCTCAGAATTTCATTTCCTGAGAGGAACTGTTGTGGAGATTTCACTTGAATCATTTATGATTTCATGTTCATAAATATCAACACCTGAACTGGAAATCTTGTTATATTCTTATCACCTGCTTCCAAAAGTGATTCTTAATCTACATGTATGTGTCACAGAATCCAATGGTTGTGATTTGTGTGAAATCTTCCCTTTTCTTATGGATGTCTAAACATTCAACTGACCATTTGTTCTTCCTCTCCAAACTAGAAGCCCAGGTTTTCTTTCTTCTGAAATAACCATTACACTATTTACCCTAAGATTGAGCTGTAGGTGAAAAATTCACTAGGTTCCCTCATTTTTGCAGCAGATTGCAAAGTTTGGCTGTTGCCTGTCTATGACTCCAAGGCTCCAGGAATAGTTCAGGCTGTTGAGCTTTCCTGTATGTCCTCACCAGGACTCCATGAGCTATCAAGCATCATGTGTAACCCTAAGGGCTCCATTTGAGATGCTGGGACAGAGACTGAACATTCCAATACACTGGCAGAAGAGGATAAACAGTGACTTAAGATAACTGCAGTAAATATTAACACCTCTTAAAACATGCCATCTTATTTCATATGACTTACCCTGCAGTGGAAATTATCAATCAAGACAATGGGAATTCAGAAAAATGCTTTCAGATAATGATGCAAAATGTTTTCTATCCTGTTGGTATCATTTAATCCAGTGACTATCTAGTGGTGTAGAGACAGAAAAATCCAGGAGGAAGAGATGTTTGGACTCTATCATTTTGCCTGAATACTTCACCACTAAATAAGACAGCCACATTTCATTTCTCTTGTTTTACTAGCTGTTTGGTGGCTCAAATTCAAGGGATATTACAGAAGGTGTCTTTTCTTGAGGTGTCTGTGGTTAGTGTGCACGCTTTGGATTCAGAGCCCTCCAACAGAGAAGATCTGAACTGAGTTTCTTTTGCTCTAGCTGTTTGGATATTGGCAAATGAAATATTGGACTCACCACAGGAAACTTTTTAAATGAACCTATCAGCAAGTTTTAGTTATGCTAACATAATTTTTACTTGATTAAAGCTTATTTATCTCTCTGATTAACCTTTGGTTTTCACTGGTGCTTAGAAAGAAGAATATCTCATAGATCTTCAGACCAAGGAGCTTCTAGGGTGAGCGGCTGCCACAGGTTTTACTGTTATGTGCCTTCCCTCTTATTCTGAGAAATGCTGGAAGAATTGATCCACAAAGGAAAGGCCCAAAGATGAAATGTTCATCCCACAAGCTGATCTTCAAGGGAGATGTTTTGAGCATTATCTGAAATAAGGAAGCTTTGGTGGGCATCCATTCCTGCTTCAGGGGAGCATGAACAGCTTTCCCAGCAATCACATCAGGATTACCCCTAATCATCTCCTTATTCCCCCTGTCAGGAAGATGCTGTGTCTCCCTTCATATCAGCTTAGGACTCTGCTGTAGTTTCAGGGATGTGGAAGCATTGTGGCTAAGGGGAAATCACCTTAGCAGCCCTTGCTCTGCCTTCCTGTTCATCTGCCTCACACTTACCAAGGCAAAGAATGAATCTTTATTTTATGCTAGGTTCCTATTTTGGGGTCAAAATGTCTGTTACCCAATGGCCATAATGTGCTCCACACCGTATTCTTGATGAAAAGCTCTGAATAGTTCCCTTCTGTAATGTGAGGTTCTCATGCTTTTTAGCTGTAAATGCTATTTTTGAATAGGAGAGACCCTTCTGCTTTTTTTCTGTAGCAATAAGTTCGTCGCCTCCTTCTAAATGCTATGACCCACTGACATTTTGTTTGCCATGCAATACTAAACCAAACTGATATATCAGGACATCCCATTGTCTGAAGATGTGTCATAGATTATTTAGATGCTGCAAAGGAGACAGATTGCTTTCTGAAAAATAACACTCTCAGTCTTTTATTTTTTTTAATGTATTTTGTCCCTTATAAATCCAGATTAGACCTCTGTTATCACTAGCTCAAATATTTTACAGATACTCTTAAAATGTGTTTTTTCACTGATACTGTCCCACACCACTATTTCTACTTCCCCAGTATCTTTTTCCTATCTTTACTGAATGAAAAGAAGAAAAAAGTCTCTCCTCTTCCTCCACATCAGGCTTGCTGACATTTTGACTAAAGGACTTTTTCTTTATGTTATGTATGCAGCTGTATCAGGAGGCATGTGCACATGCTGGCATCTGACATTTTTGGGCAATTTTACTGACTATATATAGTAATAAAAAATGGAAACATCTTTACCTGGCAGAGCACTACAGTGTCTCCAAATAGCCCAGGCTGCCAAGGGCTCCCAGCCCAGTGGGTGCCCCTGTGGATTCAGGAGTAGCAGTGAGGGGCATCCACCCCTCCTTAGCAGAGAAGGGAGGTGAACTGTATCAAGCAGCAATGGCAGTAGCTTTAATGCTGCTCTTACCAAGTTGGAAGGAGAATGGCAATTATTAGGTATATACTAACAACCTGTAGCTGCAGCAGGACACCAAGCAGACCTGTCCATCTACACACATTACTTCTCTATGCTGTACTTTGGGTGAAGAATGCCAAGCTCCACACTGATTTATCCACAGTCTAAAGGCACTGAGGACCCTATAAGCTGTATGATGGGAAGCTCCTAAGAACAAACATGTGGAAAGATGGAGCTGGGTTGATAAGAAATGCCAAGTTGCTCCCGAAGACAGTGTTATGTGGAAAAGCTCAGAACTGAGAAGGGAGACCAAACAGAAAGTAATGCTGAGCTGAAGAAAAAATGGAACAAAGGAGGCTTACAAGTCAAGAGAAGACCCTGGGATGGAGGGAAGTGAAGCAAGACATAAGGATTTCATACGATCTGCCACGGTTAGGGAAATCATTAGGGAAATGCAGTAAGTTTGACACCTGCAACTTTGCTGAAAAGCAAAGAAGGAAAAACAAGGTAAAAGATGACTCTGTTTTCCCAAGGATGAACAAAAAGGGTGCAATGGTACCTTGACAATGTGTGTGTATATTTTGCTGGGAAAGAAGGAGACAGATTTGTCAAGGGCCTGGGTGTGAGAGGAGAAGAGAATGACTCCTAGAGCTGAGGCAGTTGCAGGAGGAGCAGCAAGAAAATGCCTGTAACAGAGTCTGTCCTGCTCGTGAGGAGCCTGCTCAGTAGGTGCTGCAACAACTCTGACATCCCTTCTACTTGTAGACATCTGCTTCCTTCGAGCCCTCCAGGCTGTGATTTGCAGGGGACAGCCATGGGTAGAGAGAGGAAAAGGAGATTAGCAAGCTTTGGGCAGGCAGGAGTGGCAGAATAAACAGATAGTGGCTCATGTCTCTTTACAGGCATGGTCCCAGCCATCGGTAGCAAGCAGTTTTAATTCTCAAACTTGACAGCTTTTCTACAATTTACTTAAAAGTGAGTGTATCTGATGAGGACTTGCACATCCACGTGTAGACATCACTTTCTAGACCCTGAGTGGCTGATGACTTTGAGCATGAGTTACTGTGCCATTGGAAATAGAGCAGTTTTGCAACCAGGAGAGTGAGAAAAGAGATCAAGTTTCTCTCTCTCACTGTACAAACTTTCGGTGCAGCTTGAGACCATAACTGTTCTAATGAAGAAAAAGTGCAGTCAATTGAACATTAACTGTTTTGGACACTATTGCTGTAAAAATAAATAATCAACCAACTTTATCTCTGAATAGAAAATTCTGCAGTGGGAGGACTGACTGAATAACTGACATGATTGCTAAGGAAGAGATGGAAATAACAGTTTACAGTTCACAGGATCTCAATGGACAATCAACATGGTAAATTAGGATGTGGCTGAAATTACAGATATAGTAATTAAAATTAGCCATGAATAATAGCACACGGTTCTCTCGAATAGAATAGAAAGTGCGGCTAGACAGAAACAGAATAATACAGGAAAATGTGCAGAAATTTAGATTTTTAAGAAAAATTCAGATTGGCAAGAGATGTATTCAGTATGTTCGCTGACACTTTTCACAAGCTTATATTAGGCAGCTGTAAATTATTGTTGGAGAGGAATTTAATTTAATCACATCTCATCCTTATGAAAAGCATTTTCCGAAGCACATTTGAAGTCTATGCTAAGGTGTCTCTGAATTACCATTCAGACACAGTCTATTCATTTCAGCTGGCCACAGTTTGACTTTACTCTCCTTTTTAGTCTATTGATCTCTTTTGAATTGTAAAAACTGTGTTATGAACAAAATAGCCGTAAGCCCCGCTGCTCCAGCACAGAGGCTACTCACTACCAGTGCTAGAGCTGGTTTTTTACAGGAGAAAATTACAAAACCAGAAAAAAAAGTAGAAGATTTTATTTGTCCTTTCCCTTTGCCTGCAAAAATCCTGTTGGAAGTCATTGCCAACAAGGTGATGCAGAATGTAAGGCACTGGTTTGTTTGAGCGGAATGATTCCCACAATTTTAAATGCAGTTGGGCTGAATGAACATAGGACTGCAAAGCTGGCTAAAAAGCCTTTGTATCATTAGAAGCATACAGCACACAGCATTCAGCAGGCTCTGTAAACAAGTCTGATTTCAAGCACATAGACAGCATGTCCCTTTCTGACAGATCTGATTTTAAGTACTTCCTCTGTAATGCCAATGTTGGGCACTCTGGCTTTCCAAGGGTAAAATCTTTCTGCTAGAATCACATACGTACACTTTGACATTTTTCCCTTTCTCTTGTACAAATTACAGTTACACAATGAAAAAATACCTGTGGCATCTCAAAGGCTTTTTAGCTGATGGGAATCTCAGCAGAAAGTTTTGTGTTAGATGTGGATATGTCCACACTGGTAATGCAGTGGGGCTTTAGGAGAAGAAGAGTATACAAACCACCAGTAGAAGTAGTTGGTTACTGAGATAATACCAACAAGATAGGATTATTCTGTTGTTATACATTGGAAGGCAGGAAAAAAAAGCCATTATTTGGCAACTGACCTTTTAGCTTTTTCCAGTATGCTCTTTTCCAGTTGCCAGTCTGTACCTCTCTGAGGCTACCTGTGTAGGCACGAGTGCATGACAGTGCTGTAACACATGCTAAGCCTGCTTATCAACCCCAAAACATACACACACCCCATTTGATGATAAAAACTGCTTCCTCATGAAAAGGAGGATTGAACACATGGGTGTATCTACCATATGTATATCCTCATCACTCCCCCTCCCAAACCAAATCCTCATCGCTTCCCCTCCCAAGAAAAAATGAGAGTGCAGCTGGGTTGTTGTGACTCTACAAGTTTCCTCTGTTCCAAGAATAAGTAAGGCTCACAAACACTTAACTGAGACTTAAAAAACACAGGTGGGGATGGACCCCACTAAACTCCAGGGGAGATTCAGTACCAGAGGATATGAATTTGAGTTGGGATATAAAAGCATGACTGTGCCTCTGATATGTGTTTTTATCTGTATCTTTCTTTCTCTCGTACTGCATGTATTCTGGCAAATCTTTGGATTCTCCAATAGCTTTCTAATGACCTATTATGTTATAAACAATCTTGGTTTGTTTTGTTGAGGTTTTGTTGTTTGTTTGTCTTGTTTCTTTTTAATTGAGCTGTTTCTAATGATTCAAAATTAATTATAACAGCTCTAAATTTTCAATTTAAAGTAGTTTAAATTATTTCCCAGGCTTTTCCCATAGGCAGAGGCATGCCAGTAATACACTACTAGTGAATCAGATTTAATAGGAATTTTGAAACAGGCATAGCTGCAATTATGCCCAGAGAATCCCTGCCAATTTTTTAATGGTTTATTTTTAATGTAAAAGCATCTTTTAAATACTTTTGTTTCTCCTGGGATAGAAATTATTGGTTTTGAATGTTTCACGACAAATTTTTACTTAGCATGTTACCTAATAATCTATTTCTCATTACATAAAAATCACGTCATATTCCAATAAAATATAGAACCAATACAAGAGAACATGCTGGAATTAAAGGTATTTGTGTTTGTTATAATACATCCAGTAGTTATTATTTTTATGTTACTCCTGATATTTCTAAAGTGCTATGCAAACATTAAGCAAATCATAAAACCTGAGAGCTCATTATTGCTCTATCTTTACTTTATAGATGGGGAAAAGAGGGCACAGAAGTGCCCTGCTCAGTGCAACAGGGAAGCAAAAATTAGAACTCCAGTTCCCATCTCTCTCTTGGCTCCTGAAAGTGCTTTGTCAGTAAGAACCCATCTCATGAAAAAATTGGTTTTGAATTTACTTCTGTAATAAGATTTTAATTTTTTTCTTCCTTCATGATGAACAAAACAAAACAGAACAACAACAAAAGAGATTGTGTTTACAATTTATTCATCATATTGATAAATGTTGTATGCCCAATTTTTGAAACATTCTTGCATTGCAGGTTGAAAAACAAGTGACTGTGAAGCAGTGCCAGTCACCACATCATAGCTATACCTGCATCTTTCATGAGACCACATTATGCATACTGGACTGGCTCTGAAAGCTTCAGTCAGTACATTTGAAGTCCAGCCTCCAACATGAGCAATTGGCTGGAGTGTTTATTTGCTTATACAGATGCTGCTGAAAACAAAACAATAGACACACAGGGAAATAAATTAGATATGTATATTTTTTCTACCTGATTAACAAAGTACACGAAGAATTAAATGCCAAAAATATAATGTAAATCACTGATGGATAAAATGGGAATATATTCCCAACCACATCTTAATTATAATTTTGACTGGAAGATACCTTTAAGATCATCAAGTCCAATGGTTAAATCATCACTGCCAGGTCACCACTAAACCATGTCCCTAAGCAACACATCTACACATCTTGTAAATACCTCTGGGGATGGTGACATCACCACTTCCCTGGGCAGGCTGTTCCAGGGCTTTACAACCCTTCTTGGCAAGAAATTTTTCCCAATCTCCAATCTAAACCTCCCCTGGCACAACTTGAGGCCATTTCCTCTTGTCCTATCACTTGTTACATGGGAGAACAAATCATCCCCCACGCTACTACAACCTCCTTTCAGGTAGTTGAAGAGAGCAAGAAGGTCTCCTCTGAGCCTCCTCTTTTTTTTTATGGGCTAAACAACGCCAGTTCCTTTAGCAGCTTCTTCACTAGACCCTTCACCAGCTTTTTTGCCCTTCTGTGCACACTCCACCACATCATCAATGTCCTCCTTGTTGTGAGGGGCCCAAAACTGAACACAGAATTTGAGGTGTGGCTTCACCAGAGCCAAGTACAAGGGGATGATCCCTTCCCTAGACCTCCTGGCCACACTGTTGCTGTCACAAGCCAGGATGTTTTTGGCCTTCTTGGCCACCTGGGCACACTGCTGGCTCATGTTCATCCTGCTATTGACCAATATCCCCAGTAGGATACTATCTCACAGTAAAAACACTACTTCAATGTTCTGAATGATGCACAAGACAAACATCATTGAATTTGGTTCAATTTATTTTCCTTTGGTTATCTTGTAATAGATAAACCACGATTCACTGACACCTGATTCTGAAGCTCACTCCTTTTGTTAAGTTAAGCTCTAGCAGTATACAGGGCTGAGGTTCCAGTCATACCTTTGGTGGTGGTACCTCTCTTATCTGGTATGAGCCGAGGGTGACACCAGTGAATATCACAATCAGTATTTACATTTTCAGTATTTATGTATTTACCTACATCTCACTTTGGCACACTGTTCTACCTGTGGCTCCCCAGCCTCAGAAGGGACATCACAGAAATAAGTACAAAGAAGGGCAACAAAGGCATTCCCCCCTGTAAGAAATCTCTTCCACAGCTCAATCTGTGGCACCAGTGATCATTAATGCTTCTATTTACATCTTAAATATTTACATATTTACTTATATCACTCCTGAGGAATGGTAGAGCCAGGTCAGGGGTTGAACTGTGAAGTTTTAATACCTTCTTATCTTTCTAGTTAATTTATCCTAGCTAAGATTTCCACACCCTCCATTCAGCAAGCAGTTATCTGGAGCATGTCAGAGGATATCAAAGCAACAAAAACGATAAATGTCAAGTAAAAAAAATGAAAGAATGTGTGAATGATTTTCCACGCAGGTGTAAAAGGTGACACTGGGAGGCTGATTTTTAGGAACACTATTCTCTTCTGTAAAATAGCTATTGAAATAATTATGCAATAATCTCTACTACATAACTTGTTAGCACTATTAACTATTACTAATTTTTTCCCTCGGTGGTGTGCAATCCAGTTGATTTGCTCCAGAAGTGAAAAATATATTTGTTTAGTCAGGAAGACTCCTGCTAACTGATGGCACTTGCTGTGCTGGAGAGATTCGATATTTACACTGCTGCTCTGAATGCAATGCACTTCTGATTCATTTTAATGGTGTTTGGTTAGCTGTGAAGAGAAATAAAATGGCACAGTATTGTTTTCCTATGTTGCTTTCAAAGTGACATAATTACTGCAAATAATTCCTGAGATACCCACTGAGACAATCAGAGGACTTAATTTTAGATGCAGTAATTGGTATCTGAAGACTGAATGCAAAATGGTGCACTGCAAAGTGATGGAGGAAGTATTGGAACAGAGATCACTGCTAAGCACCAAGTTATTTACATACTCACTTCCAGCCAGAGGTTACATATTTCTGAGACAACTGGCAGTTTTTATGTGTATATTTACATTGCCACAGTGTAATTCTGTAACTCTCTTTTACAAGTAACAGCAGGGATATTCGTGCGCTAATTTATTACCGTTTCAATCCTTCACAGAAAATGCACTCGTTGTGATGAACAATGTGCAGTTATTCCTTCAGAGACATCATTTGTAGATTGATTGCCTTCTTAATGTTATGAAGCAGTCTTTTGATTATAGAAAGAAATGAGAAATTTTATGCTGCCTCTCAATTTTACACTTCTCAGTGTGGATATGTGCCTTAGTGTCACGCTTCACTCAGAAGAACCCTTAAGTTCCCCAAACATATGCTTCACCTCTAAGGTTCACCTCAAATCCCACTTCTCCAGTGGCAGACCTTGTTCTTCCCTTTATCCATGCTGACCCACCTAATATCAGGTCCTTCTTTCACAGATTTCCTTCTCCCTCATACAAATGCTCCAGTGTCACTTGCCTTACAAAAGCAAAAGCTCAGTTCCTAGATCAGTTTGTAAAAGGGTAGCTTGCCTCCTACACCATCGGAGGAATGATTTACCTACTATGTGGAGAAGGAAAGTATGAGAAAAGGCTGGTACTCCAGTGATTAAAACTCTTTGACATTACAGGTAAAAATGCCTCTTGATAATCTTTTTGGGTTTATTTGTTTGTTTGTTTTCTTTTTTTAATCACTTGTGTTCAGTTCACAACATCACTTGGTCCAGGGCAGAGGTGTGATTCCCACCTGGAGGTAGAGGGAGGTGAGCTATGCTCACACTCTATGAGTTAGCTTAGGACCCATTCAGGACTCATGGCATAGCTCAGAGCGAACTCTCGTGTGGTTTATACTGCAGTCAGCAGTGCCCTCATAACCATGGAAGTCTCTGGCATTGTCAGAAGAAATGTGCTCACATGGGTGGAAGGCTCGGTGATGAAACACTGCAAAGCAGCTTTACATCTCACTGTATGCTTGAGCACACCCTGTCACTTAGAAGTCCCCTGGTGACACTCAGTGCTTCCTGAGGAGAAGGGGCTTAGATCCCAGGAGGCAATTTTGTGACTTGCACAGAAAGAACTGAGCAAATCTAAATCAGATTCTACATCGTACCTTGGGAGTTGTTATTCAAAGGAAAAAAAAAAAAAATTGAGAAGTCTTTTGATTACTCTGGATTTTCATAATCCTGGACAGCTCTGAAACACAAATTAAAGATTTTGGATTCAGAGCATGGGATGGATGCATCAATTTTCCCCAATAACCTACCAGAAAGCAGACAAAAGTAGATGTCTAAGGAAAAGAAGAAAAGGTCAAAAATAGAATGATATTTCCCAAGAGTACTTTCCTAGCTCCAGACACTCCTTGAGTCAGAGATGAAGTTTTGTAATTAATAGCCCCAGTGGTTTATTTCTTCTGATTATTCTTTTTTTTCCAATTATTTTTTTTTAACTCATATAGATGCTTTGCACCTGAAAAAAACTGCAGTTTACCTACACCATGTGACAAATCACCTCCTTTCATTTTCTCTGAGTCTGTCATTTGCCTACTTCTTCTCTTATCCTGTAGCTCTTGCTTTGGAGAGGACCATGAGCAGCCATTCCTGGTGCATCTCTGTACATTTCTAAAAACTGTGCCACCTTTCCTACTCCCCACTCCCATTCCTCTCATTGTTGAGCTAGTGTGTACTTAGTTAATTCTTGCTATGGAAACTGTTCTACATTTTTAAAATAGTCCCATGTTTTTGAACATCCCTGACACCCTGCTCTCTTTCAATCTTTCCCAGTTATAGTTTGTATTTTTTTGACATTGGAGGATGAGAACTGCACACAACAGTTCAAGATGTGGCTGAACCGTGGATTTATATAGCTGGGTAATGAGATTCTCTGCTTATTTCAAAGGCTGCTCTGTCTTAAAACTGATTATCCAGCGTAGCCTTGCCAGCTCCTGTATGCATATTGTTTGGAGACCTGCAATTATGTAAGAGTCTCAGCTTACATTTATGAGTTGCATAAACAAGCTTCTATCTTTTGTGACTAGAGAAAAAAATTGTAGGAAATAAAACCTGTAACTTTGAAATCAGAAGCTAAGAGAAAAACAAAAATGCATTATTTAGGGGGTGTGGGGTGGTTACATTTGACAGCTTCAAACTGATTTCATAATGTGAGGATATATGTAGTGTTTGTGTACATTTCATTAGTACTGCAGTATTTTGTGCCACATGGTATACATAAATGGGATCCCCATCTCCTCACCCTTGCTCCATACCTGGCCTGTCCTTATGTTTTGGCCTCTTGTCCATCTGCCTGCTCATAGTCCATCTCTGACTGCAATCAATTTGCTGTTAAGAGATGTTCTTACATATGTGAGCTCCCAAACTTGTCCAGGAACAGTTTGGGAGAGCAGTGGTTGACCCAGGATGGCTTAGGTGTGCTCTAGGACCTGCAGTCTTTATGTTTTGATGTCACAGCAGTATTTGGAAACAAGAACAG